>PVKE010011599.1:0-39927 GCA_004027555.1 Craseonycteris thonglongyai
CTCTCTCTCTCTCTCTCTCTCTCTCTGTCAAAAATAAATGAATGAATAAAAATATATTTAAAAAAAAAAAAGATTTATCTGTTGCTACATCATGTATCAGCAGTTAATATTGCATGGCTGTACCACAGTTTGTTTTATCCATTCACCTGATGATAGACATTTGGCTTGTCTCCATTTATTGTTCAAGCTGCTCTGAATGTTCAAGTGTTGGTGTGGACATGTGTTTTCATTTTTCTTGGGTAAATGCTCTGGGTCATATGTAAGTACATGTTTAACTTCCTAAGAAACTGTCAAACTGTTTTCCAAAATGGCTGTACCTTTTTAAAAAAAGTGTGTGCTATTTATTACTGTACTTTTAAATCTGGTGTTTTAATCTGGTGTTTAATGTGGTGTTTTAATTTGTATTTCTTTGATCTCTAGTGAGCTTTTTATTCCCTGAATTTTACCATTTATTTTATATTTGTGAATTTTCTTTTAGTTCTTCTGTGGTGCTCTTTCCTTTTAAAATTGGGATGTGGGTCTTTTTTCAGTACTTTTTCAACTTTTTGTTATATAAATGTCTTGGAGAAAAGTTGAAATAGTGTTGCAGCCATCACCTATATAGCTCCCACCTGCAGCCCATATTTGTTAACTTTTGCTGTACTTGCTTTATGTATTTGTCTCTGACTTTCAGATGGTTTAGGAAAAATGTTGGGGACAGCATGACATTTATTCCTAAAAATAAAGATATTCCCTTTCATAACCATTGTCATTTTCATACCAAAGAAAATAGTAGTACATGTAATATACAATCTGTATTAAACTTTCTCCAGTTTTCCTCAGGATGTCTTTGGTACTTAGTTTTTATGAATGAGGACTCAGTTGAGGCTTATGCTTTGCATTTGGTTTTCATCTCTTTAGTCTTTTTTAATGTAGAACAAGCTTGTCCAACACTCATGCAGCCCAGGACAGCTTTGAATGCAGCCCAACACAAATTCTTAAACTTTCTTAAAACATGAGAGTTTTTTGGCAGTCTTTTTTCTTTTGTCTATTTTTTTTTTCTTTTTTAGCTCATCAGCCATCATTAGTGTTAATGAATTTTACATGTGGCCCAAGACAATTCTGTCACTGTGGCCCAGAGGACCCAAAAGGTTGGATACCCCTGATCTAGAATAATTCTTCTGCCTTTTCTCCCTTGGCATTGCCTTCCTGAAGCAACCAGTCCATTCTTGAAGAATGTCCCACATTCTATGTTTGTTTCCTTGTTGTGGTGTGTAACATGTTCCTTTGTCCTCTGTATTTTCTGTAAACCACATGCTACGCCTGAAAGGCCTGATTACGTTTAGGGTCAGTGTTTTTTGGTGAGTGTGCTTCACAGATGGTCGCATCAAAGCTACATGATGTCCGGTTGTCCCGTTCTTAGTGATGCTAAGTTTGATCATTTGGTTAAGGTCGCTGCCAGATCTCTTCATGGTAAAGATATGTTTGTTTGTTTTTTTTCTCCACAATTAGTAAATAATTTGGGGAGCTTAACTGATTTTGTAGAACTTCTTAGACAGTCGTGTTTTTTTCACTGTGTCCCTCAGTTTGGCACTTATCTTCTAACTGCTTATGGATTTTTTGATTTAGTGGGAGATTTTCACTTTCATATAGTTAAACCACCAAATAGTACAAGATATCTTTCCAGAACTTCCCTTTCCTAAATTCTACTCTCCTTTTCTTTCCTTTGCCTCTCTCTTTGACGCTCTTCTTGTTCTGCTTTACTTAAAAAACTGGTATGACAGGCTAACTCTTCCTCCTCTTTATCATCTTTTTGGATCAGACTCAGGAAATGGCACTGAACCTAAACATAAGATAAGGATGAACCCACATTTCCATAGCTTTCTCTTTTTTCCCCAGGACTTGACTGCTGCTGACCCCATCCCGCTGGCAAGGTTGAGACTTTGATCCTTAAGGCTCCAAACAATCCTGCTCTTATCTTAACTTCTCTTATCAAAGCTAAGGATGGAGGAGGGAGTGGATCAGAAGCTAAACTGCTGGCATTTTGAAAAAGGCCTTTTTATTCCTTTTGCTTGCAATCCTTTTCTCTACATTTCCTCCCCCTGGCTGACACCTGCCCATCCTTGGAGACTCAGCCCAGGCATCCAGTTTGAGGAAGATGCCCTGGACTTAAACCATGCCACTGACTGCCTTCCACATTCCCATACACTCCGGGCAAGCCTGGGCATTCCTCTTTCTCACTAGCTTGTGAGGTCCTGAGGACAAGAGCTGCAGACTGGCTCTGTCAGCCAGTCGTTAGTGCAGAGCCTGCATCCAGTTCTCGGTGGGTGTTGCTGGGGTGTTTCACCTGGCCTACAGGTGATTTCCTCCACATGCCTTTGCTTCTGGGTAGGGAAAGCAAAGTATAATTGCAGGTGTGTTTTCTCTCTCTCTCTCTTTATCAAAACACTCATTTATCTGTACCTCATAAAGACTTGAGGAATTGGCCTTTCCCTTTTTCATTATTCCAACTGCCCCACAGCTGGCTTGTTAGCATTCTGGGGTTACCATTTCTCATTTGGCACCTTTCATTATTCTTTCTTCTTATAGAGTTGTAAAATTGTGAATGTTGAACTGAAAAAGACGTAGCAGTCAGCTGCATGATCAAATGTGTGACTCCCAGGCCTGCCCACTTCCTCCTAGAGCACTTGCATTGTGTGGAACATCGTCACCCTTCCTCCAGCCTCCCTCTCTCTTCGCTCTTCAGGGTTTCCACTCTCTAGCCTAAGTGTGCTTGATACAGGACACTCCTGAGAAGTGTGCCCAAGTCCCCTAGAGGCATTTTCTTGCTGAGGGAGCTTTGGGGGATGAGGGGGCTGAGTGTGCAGGTGATGGGAGTTTGTAACCCCTCCCCCCATCTTCAAATCCTGTTGAAGAGCTGTTAGGCTTTTCTCCTGTGTAGATACTCACCAGTGAAACGTGCTAATAAAAAAAGAAAGATAATTGTATCTGTGCCACTGGTAGTGGGGGTCTGACTGCATTGCCATTGAAGAGCGCGCCCCATCTCTAAATGGTAGTTTCTCCTGCTCCCAAGAGCCTTTGCTCATTGCCTCCCCCCCCCGCCCCCCCGCCAGCAGTCACTGGGGGCTTGGCTGTGGGGCCTAGAGGTCTGGGATTCCCTTAATCACAGCGGAGCCAGAATAGTTCTGAATCATGGGGAACAGCAGCTGAGTGCACAAATCCATTCTACTGAGACCCTCTTGTGTTCCAGACACCGTAGTCATTCTAAATACCCTGCTTCACTTAATTCTTACCATAGCTGTGTGAAATAAGCTAGTTCTTCCCCAAAGAAAATGAAGTTCAGGAAGGTCAGATGTCTGCCTAAGGCCACATGGTAGGCAGGTGGGGACACCATCACACCTGCGCCTCTCTTGTGGCCAGTGGCAGGTGACGGTGATTATGAAAGTGTCCTCTAATTGGAAAAGCTGCTACTGTTCTTCAGAGCCAACCTGTATTAGAAGGCACACTGTGTTTCTGCCCAGGAACAGTGGCCTGGACTGAGATTCTGTTGATAGGTGAATTTTTATGACATCAGAACCAGCACCGTGGACAGGATCAGATTTCTTTAGCAAATCTGGGATTTTTTTAAAGATTAATTTTATTGTTTTTGACAGACAGAGACAGAGAAAAACAGACAGAACGGGGAGGGCCCAGAGCAGTCTCCATAGTTGTACGTCATCAGTTTTTGACATGGTTTCATTCCACACAGGTGGGTGGGTGCTGCGAAGGGCCGGAACTAGGCTGGGGTCCTCCATCATGAAAGGCACACCCTCTCGAGCCAGGGACCAGACCAGGGGCAAGAACCAAACTGGGGGGGGCGGGCTTCCTCATGGGCAGCCACACCCCAGTTCAGCATATGGGTCCACACAGGCTGGGACTGGGATTCGATCCTGGGCCCCAGGGCTGCAAAGTGAGTGCTTAAGCTGCTGAGCTATCCCGGCTTCCCCTAAATCTGGTATTTTGACTTGAGAGCAATCAGATGTTAGCCTTCTTCCTTATGCTGGAAAAATGGAGCAGGCCCTCGCAGTAACACAAAGACTCGAACTTTATAGTAAAAAAATCAGCTTACGTGGTTTCAAGTTTCCTTCATAAGTAGCTCACTCTCTGCTTGCCTCCTCCAAATGCATACTAGTCCCCAAAGATCTGTGGGATGAGAAAGCACAAAATTTCCTCGACATTGGTTCAGTCTCTCGCTATACACCACAAGTCCCTACAAAGCCCTTTGTTGTGAATATGGAAAGAAAAAAAATCAGCATATCAGGGACTTTAATATTGAGAAAATAAATGTCCATCACTTTCTGTTTTGTCTTCTTTTTCTGCTCTTCAGCTTGTTAAATTATTTGTGCCTCAGATATTCTCATTGTACTTTTGTCTATTTTCCCGGGAATCCTCGAAGCAGAGGTGATGAATGAGATCTGTTCCCTGACCTTGATTTGTAGAGCGCTATAGTAAAATGTGTGCTGACCCTTTCCTGAAGCAGTTGGCTGGGAACAGCAGTTAGGATGGGAAATACCTGTGCAGCAGAGTAAATAAGGCCTGAGGTTAAAATTGGTATATGATAATAAACTGAAATTTCATTTCCCACTGCTGTTTTTTAGTTTGATTTTACAAATAACAAATTGTTGCTTTTGAAAAAAAGGACACCATGAAAATGAGTATATCATAAAGAGAAAAATATAGATGTTTTGAATCTGATAATGGTGTAATATGTTCATATGTCTTGGGAGACAGTGTTAGCCGAAGGTTCATCTCGTTTGGGTTGGTATAAAGACTTACTATGTTTCTGAAGTAGCCACTGATCTGACCGATACGTCTAGCTTGCCTTTGATCTAGTGGGTTAGTCTCCAGCTCTCCTGCCCGTCCCAAACTCTGCCACTTGGCAGGTTAGCAGGCTAACAGGTGGGCCCGGAAGGAGGATGAAAAGAGGGAGAGATTTAGAGTGACAGCTGATTCTCAGCAGATGGAAGTGAAGTTAGCAGGCAAAGGTAAAACAGATTTTATTTTAGTTTCTATTATGTGAGGAGGGCTGTACAAAGTTTTTACTGGTTTGCATGTTTTTTTTTTAAATCCCCCTCCTCAGATAAGCTAGAAGTCTGTGGTTGTGGTAGAGGTGTTACAGATCCTTCTGTTCTTTCTTTTGCTTAATGGCAGCTGATGTTACCCCAACAAACCCCTATTTTGGTTGCCCCTCATTTGTATTCTTTATGGCCATCATCTCCCTTTCTGAGGTGGGAGGGGTACAGTTCTAGACCCTTAGAACTGGAAAGGAAGTTGGGATAAGCTAATTTAGTTCTCTCTCATCTAAAAAAGGAAAACTGAAGGCCAGGAAGAAGAAATGACGTGTCAGGCAGACATGGTGTCCCACTTAAAGTTCCACTGCTATTCAGTATCAAAACTGGAACTGCAGTGCTGGATCCCGACTCCTGCTTTAGTCTTGTTTAGTTTGTAATATGATTCCTCTTTGTCTATACTATTCCTTTGTGTTCTCTAAAGTGAATCAAACCTGGAAAAAGTAATCAGTTAATTTACAAAGATGTGGTACCTGATTTTAAATGGTGAGGGGGAGGAGAAGGGAGGTGAAATGTAGGAAAACATAAATCAAGGCCATATGGACAAGAACACATCCATGTGAGTGTCTAGGGTTCAGGAAATAAGAACGTAAGTGTGGTCTGACATAGGACCACTGAGAAGGATTGGGTGCAGTCCAGAGCCTGGAGGAGCTGAGTGTGTGTGTGTGGCGGGGGTGCAAGGCCTGGGAGCTAGAATAGCTCCTGAGCTATTCTAGTTAAGAGTGGGGCTCTGTGGGCGGTAGGAAGGCAGTGGAGTTTCATTCTGGAGTTCATTCTATCCATATTGTGCTGTGCTGGGCACAGGCAGGAATTGGTAAACAGAACTGCCCCATGGAAAATGCGTCTGTTTTTGGAGACAGACAGTCAGCAGACATATAAAAGGTAATTGAAATTTATGGTAGGTACAGGGTATTGTAAGAAGGCATAGCTAACTATGTTGCCTTGAGAGCCATCCAGGAGGGCTCTTTCTGGAAGCTAGTATTTGGAAGATGGAGTTAAGCGGATGAGTAAGGTTCTTGTTAAAACCTGATGTGTGCAACTGGGAGGGACTCGACCTTGGTGAATATTTAGGGATTGCATTCTATCTATAAGCAGGGGAACCTCTGAAGGAACTCCAGCTGAGGAGCAATATGAACAGACATGTGTTGTCAAGGGCATTCTGGCTTGCTGACTGGGAAGGAAGCAAAGGGAGCAGCCCAGAGAGGCATTGGGCAGCTAATGGACAAACCTGGAGGACACACGTGGAGGGAGCAGGGGGGACAGTGGAGCATGAAGAGCTCAGGACCATTCCCAAGGACCCCAGTTGAGGCCGAGGGAAGGCAGAGGGAAAGCTGGCAAAGTAGAGACCTAGCAGGAGTAGCTGAAGTGACCAAGAGGCCGGGAGTGACCAGGAACAGGCTAGCAGTTGGGTGAGGCATGAGGACCAGAGTGTCAGATGTTGCAGGGAGCTCGGGTCAGATGAGGCCTGAAAGTGACTGTTGGCTCTGACAGTGTGGTGTTATCAGCGTCCTTGGCAGGAGCAGTTTTGTTGGCTTGTTGCGGCAGAAGCCGGGATCCATCCATTCACCTTCATGTCTGCTCACATGTCACCTTTGCCCTACATAAGTAGCACCTCCCAGCTCCCTCTCCATACCACTGAGTACCAGCACAGCATGTGTTTGGTTGTCTGCCTGCCTTTCCCTTTAGAATATAAGCTCCATGAGTCTAGAGACTTGGTTTTGTTCACTGCTCTATTCATAGCACAAAGAACAGTGCTAAATAAATGAATTAAGTGACGGAATCATAGTGTCATTGAGAAAGTGCTGTTTCAGCCAGATTAATCTGGCCATGGTGTTCATGCTGTGTAGCCCTCATGCAGCCTGAAAAGGTCCCAATGCTTATCATCAACCCATTTCTTTTGTTAAGCACCATTTTACACAGGGCATTATCATAGGCACTACACAGAATTAACTACTAGCTCCAGCCCCAGAAAGGTTAGAATTGACTGATATACCCATACTGACTTCAGTTAACTTACTGTAATTGTCACTCTGACCCAAGTTATTGTCAAAGTCAAGGTGAGAGGTTTTGAATTCAACAGAGAACAGATTCCATGGGTTTCCTTTAGTAGTTAAAGCTGAATTTTAGAGAAGAAACCAATGCTTTTAAAGCCTATTTATAGGTCTTGGCTACCTGGAGAGTGTTACCTTATCCTTTGAAATGCATCAGACAGTTTCAGATTTCTCTGCCTTTTAAGTAGGCTATGCAGCTGGCACTGCCTTGAAAATGACTAATAATGGTGATAATAACAAACTTGTTTCTTGCCAGTCTTCATAGGAACTCAGAACATTTGCAAACACCGTCTATTTCTATTACATCTCTGACAGCTGGTCTCTAGAGTCCTGACTCCAGGTGTGTATTCTGGCCCAAAACCTCTGTTAATACACTTCCTCTTTAAGCCAGATGTCTGCAGTGGCGTGGAGTTTTTATTCTTTACATAAAAATCTTAATCTTGGTGACTATTTGAACCTACTAATTACCTTTTCCCGTAGGTGGATGAAAGTGCTAGGGAGAGGCTGTTTTCTCGGAGGGTAGTTATTCGTAGTACTGAGTACAATAGAGACCTCTTACTTGTGTCTGTGGCTTAGCCATCTGGGCCAGGTGAGGGTGGCAGTTACCATATCAGCTGGGTGGGGCTGTGCTGAATATAATAAAATGTGGATAGCGCTTGTGTTTGGGCATGTAACTATGTGATTTTGTTTGTCTTGCTGTTTTTTCTTTCTGTATTTTCTTTTTACATGATTAAAGTAAAAGACACGTGGCTAATACACAGATTTTGTTTTTTAAGAATTAAAATTTATTAACAAACAATGAAAGTTGAAGTGATGCATCACCTCTTTCCTATTAGAAGTCTTGTCCTGTCCTCTGTCCAGAGGAGTCAGGAACACCTTGGGCTGTGGATTCAAGTTTACTCTCTTGGTAAACAAACATGTGAATATGGCCTTAGTGGTGCCTGCCCAGCGTCCCTATTCCTGTCTGAAAGTCCAGTCCTGGCTAGAATCTGACAGGAAACTGTAGGCTTTAAAACTCAGGAACATGCCCAAGAATCAACTAAAACTCAGAAGCATGCTCCACGTTGACAGGCCCATTTCTTTCACACCTACTTGAGTCCTGCCAGCTCCCTTGTCAGATGGACACCGTCACCATTTCACTGAAGGCAGGGCTCGGACAGCTTAGGTCCCTTGTCCGGAAATGGAAACCACACTCTGCTAATTTGCTTGGAAATGGGATAAGCATAGTGGTGTCAGTCCCCAGATGAAGCCAGGACCCAGGAGGGGATGCGTGCAGTAAGGACACGGTCACTGGTGTTCACAGCAGGGTTGAGGGGAAGAAACCACTCCAGGGAGTCACCTTTTGCCTGGTTTCGACTTCATCAAGTTGCTCTAATTTTTGATGGTTATAAAAATGATTAGATCTTGCTTTTTACAAATATAGACAAATGCAAGCCCTCACAAACATGTTCACACATGTGGAAGATGCACACCTAGACACACTAGCAAATCCACATATGCAAGTGTGCTCTCTCACCCCCCACCCCTCCACGTGAACACCACGTGCATACCAAATACACATACACATCACACCCACACCTACCATATACATACCACACACATACCACATACACTTCATACATACCACATACACAGTGCCCTCCCACATGCACATCACACGCACACACCCCACATTTACATCACTCATATACCACACACACCACGTACACTTCACACATACCACACATAGGACCCTCCCACATGCACACACACGCACACATGCACACACTTGCTCACCTTGTCAGTAGGGCAGAGCTGAGACAGGAGGACCTCAGGAGCCCATACTCCTGCCTTGCTGCCATTGCTTAGAGCCTGCTTCTCCAAAAGGACTTTTCTTTGAAAGTTAAATAAAAAGACACCAAATGACCCATGAGGAGGATGAATTTGGGCCCAGGAAGGAGGACTCACGCCTCGGCCTGGGAGCAGGGCCTGGAAACCTCCCAGGCTTCCTCTGGGAGGAGCCTCTGCTGGGCGGTGGCCCAGGGCTGAGGGCCCACTCTCCAGGCAGTGTCTTCCCCCCGCATTGCCTCTCACAGGCTGCTCCCCATGTCTTGGCTCCTCAATGAACCTTTGTCTGTCTGGAGCCTGTTAGTTTTGGCTCCTAGCAGCCTGTGGAACCAGGCCCAGATCCCAGGAAAAGCCAATAGAGACCTCTCTTTTGAAGAAAAAGAATCAGAGTCCTGGAAGAGAGACAGTCTGAGTGTTATTCATCCACTCATTAGAGATACCACTTAATAGCCATTATTGGCATACTTGGATCTGGTGCACAGATGGACTCGCACAGATTTTCTACGTGCTCTTGTGATTAATTGTCTTCCCCAATTAACCAGAAGCCCTATGAGGTCTCGGACTGTCCCTGGTCTTTTCCTTGTTTATTTTGAAAAAATAATACATGCTTATGTTACATATAAACAGTATAGAATGGTCAACAGTGAAAATGAAGTTTCTGACTGAATTTCTTAACTCTCAGAGGAAGTCACTGTTCCACTGTTACCTTTTTCTTGTGCATCTTTCCTGAGGCTAACTAGCTGTCTTCCTGTCCCTTTCCGTCCCCCGCCCTTCCTGTGTATCTGTGTGTGTATCTCTCTATTAAAGTGCACATGTTAGCCACTTACATACATATCATGCACCTTGTTTTTCTCTCTCACTTAATACCTCTTGTAGATCTTGCCTGCATATTAGCACATATAAATGTGTATTGTTTTTTAATTGCTCCATAGTGTTCCACTGTGTGGATATACCATAGTGTTTCAACTTTGGACATCTAGGTTGTTTGCAGCCTTTTGCCACCACAGTCAGTACTGCAGTTTAATGTCCTGTTTATGTTTGTGCCCACGTGCAAGTGGGCCTATGGAATTGATTCCTAGCAGTGGAACTGTGAGTCAAAGGCTGTACATTTACAGCATGGATAGACAATTGTCTACTTGCTCTCCAACAAAGTTTATGGTTGTTTTTGCCCATCATTTGCCCTAGTGCCAGCTTCTGAACTAAAATAGAGGAGTTGGTTCACAGCAGCATTTGTCACTGTAATCAAAAGGTAAAACAACCCAAATGACTATCAGTGTGTGAAAGAATAAACAAAGTGTGGTCTATCCGTCCTCTGGAATATGATGCAGTCATAGAAATGAATGAAGTACTGACTCATGCTGCAGCATGGATGAACTTGAAAATATTGTCCTAAGTGAAAAAAGCCAGGCACAAACAGTCACATATTATCATTATGTTTATGTGAAAAATCCAGAAGAAACAGATTTGTAAGAGATAAAAAATGCATCACTGGTTGACAGGGGCTGTGGGAGGAGGTAATGGGGAGTGATGGCTCATGGGTACCGGGTTTCCTTTTGGGGTGATGAAAAAAGTTCTGGAACTAGGTAGCAGTGATGGTTGCACAGCATTATGAATGTACTTAAGACCACTGATCATATACTTCAAAATGGTTAAAATAGGAAATTTTATGTTAAATGTACTTTATCACAATAAAAAAGTCAGATGCTGGCTAAAATATTTCCTTTACTGTTGGTCAAGCTGAGCATGTGGCTTATCAGTGAACCCCAAACTGCCTTTCCAGGTCGTTCCAGGCAGTCCTGGACAAGGACGGGCCGCCCCTTCCGCCAGGCTGTACATGTAGGAGCAGAGCCGGAGGAGTGTGGGCCGGAGGGGGGCAGCTTGCTCCCTAGAGGAAAGGAGGGCAAGGGCCTGCACCACCCCGCCAGGTACTCCTGCTACACTCCACTGGTAACATGCCCGCTCGACCTTGCTGGGAGGGAATAAAGAGGAGGCAAGGCTAGGCATGTTTTGCTAGTGGGAGTCCTGGAAGCATCCTGAATGGTGAAGACATGTTGTTCCATAACATACACGTATGGTCAACTGAACAAATGAGTGGACTCCACCCCCAGAGTCCTCGGCCTGCTTTCTTTTGGAGAGGATGGTCTGGCTAGGAGTTAGGAGCTAATCCTACCTGGGACCCACAGAATCCCAAACTGCTGCCCCAGCCCCACCCTCCCCTGTTCTAATTCCAGGTCCTGGCTGTGCAGGGCTTGTACTTTAATTTCCATCCCAAAGTAGTCTCTTGCCAGACCTCTGAAGAAGTCAGTTTGCTAGTTCTAACCAACAGTTTTAAGAGGGACGTTTGCTGTACTGTGAAACTCCTGCTTTGTGTCATGAACCTGTCTTCTAGGAAGGGTGTCATGGCAGGCTAAGTGTGAAGAGTTTTCTTTATGGAAAAGTTTAGCATTCATTTAGTAACTCCATATTTAAAGCACCTCTCAGGTCCAGGTGCCAGGCACTGCTCTGGGATGAGTCAGACCTAGCCCTTGGTCTTCCCATGGTCCTTGCGGAGAGCAGGAGGTGAATCCAGGCCATCGTTCTGTCTGGGAAGCCCCGGGAGCTACACAGGCATATAGGAGGGGCAGGTTTGGGAAGTTAAGGCCAGAAGAGGTTTTTCATTTTGGAGAGGGAAGGCAGTCTCAGAAGTTTCCATACCGTGTTTCTGGTTATACTGTAAAGGAGGACTGTAACATAATCCTGAGTTAGACCTAGAAGTAGCTCAGTCGGCCATGTCTGGAAGATGGGTTAAGCTGGGGCAGGGCGCGAGGGGAGCAGAAGTTCCACCATAGATGCTTTCTGGGGATACTGCCCCAGGGAGCTCAGCAAGCGCTGCAAGTTCTTGGAACTTCTCAGAGCAGCCTTTCCTGGGCTGTTCCAGGGGAAGCTAGACGCCGGGTAGCCCCATAACAAGGGTCTCACTCCGGGTGTGGTCGGTTGATGTCGGCACAGGCAATGTCTTCCCTTTCCATCCTTGAAGATAGACAGTGGCATCAGCACATTAAAGGCTCTGAGAAGCCCACCAGTGAAGAAACCTACAGAAACGTATCCCACATTCTTCTAACAGTGTGCCTATGGAGCCCTTTTTTCTCTGTAGTACCTAGCCTGACTATAGAGCGTTGTGTGTTGTGTCTTCAGCTCATGTCTTGAATTTGCTGTGTGGGAGGGGTGTCAGGCACAGTGAAAACATCCTGGGCCTCTTCTTTCACCCTGTGGGTGGTTTTGGTTTTGGTTTTGGTTTTGGGCTCAGTGCTTTGTGTTGGTTGAGTGCCACCTGTTGGCTGTTAAGGTATTACAGGAACATGCGGTCCTGGTGTGATAACAGTTTATACATACTGAAGTTTGACCAAATTTGACATAAATACCAAGGAAACGTGAAACATTTTAGCAAGTGAGGAGGAGGAAGATGAGAACCCCCAAAACTATACTCTGTCAGATTTGGTTTCTAGCCTACAGGGTTTGATTGATCTCTCTGTAAATATCTTCCCACCCCCTTCATTGTAAGTAATTGAAGAAACCTGGGTAATCTGACTTCTCTGAGAAGATGCTCTTATGCTCACATAGCCCCACTTTGTCTTCAGTAACAAAGCAGGGGTAAGGTTGGGTTTTAAACCCAGTGGTTAGCTCTTAACTGACCATTGCAAGACACCAAAGGTGGCTCTCATCCCAGGAACCTTTACTTTCCATTATAAGTCCTCTGCAGGGGGACAGAGAAAGTGGCCTTTGAATCCTGGACTTCAGTGTGAGGAAGCTATCAATTATAGAAAAATCTGAGGTTTTTTCCCCCCTTAAGAGTTAAAGAGGCAGGGACAGTTTTCTGTTTTGTTTTGTTTTTCCTGAAACCACCTGCCTGACTAGACATCAGGCTGCTGAAAGATCTTGCAGAGGAGAGAACGGGAGTTGGTTTGGCCAAATAGGGGGCCTAATATACTCTGGTATGTATTCTGCTCTTCAGTCTTGTCTAGAATCAGCCCCACGTCCTGTGCCCCTTCAGCCATCCTGGGTGTTCTCCACTGTCTTGACCAGGTGTGTTCTTGCTCACCTCAGGGCCATTACAAGCCAGGCAGAAGGCCTCCCCCGCCTCTTCTTCATTTAGCTAAAGATTCCTTAGCTTAGAAGTCACCTCCAGAAAGCCCTCCTGACTGCCCAGGCTGGTCAGTTATGCCAGCTATGTGCTCCCACAGCCCTCTGCTCTTCATGACATTCAGCACATAGGCAGGACTGGTGCCCTAGCAACTGATGTGCTCCATGAGGGCAGCCTCGATCATCCCATTCCTGAGCTCTCAGCACATGCACGACACAGAGTAGGTGCTCAGCACTTGTCAGATGAGTAAACGAGAAGCAAATGGTTCCACAGCTACATGGAATTCAGGATGGACCTTTAGCCAGGTCTTTGTCCTGTGGTATTAAGAGTGGGCACATGGTATCACCTTTTTCCTCCTATAGAGGAAGAAGAGCCCATGACACACACACCAGAGGGCTTTTCAAGTCAGGAGGTGCTGAAAATCATACTTTTTGGTAATGACTTAAATCTAAATCAGATCTTATATTTACATTTTGCTTTAGGGTTCATCCATTTTGTGGGTGTGGGTGTGTACACATTTAATCCTTATTAAAACACTTTGGAGATGATGTTATTGTTCTGATTTTACCTAGGAAACATGTGCCAGAAAAGTTAAGTGACCGTAAAAGTTCACAGTTAGGACTTGATTGTGCAATAGAGGCTCTAAAACACCGTGGCTGCTGGCTGTTGAACTTGCATGAAAGCTGAACAACATGGGGGTGGGTTAGAAGTACCTTGGGATATGAGGGAGACGGGGAGGAAGAGAGTGTGTGACTGGATTAAAGCCTCAACCCTTTGAGCTGAGGCTGCTGCTGTCTTGCTTTCCCTCAGATTCTAAGACATCTTCTCTGTGAGCGTCACAGTCTTCTGGCTGATGTGCCTCTGTGATTCCCAGCCTGGCTCGGTGCTCGGTCAGGTCGGGGGAACCATGAGGTTTTGTCAGGTTCATGGCCAGGCAGGCCTTTTGCTTTGTAACCCAGGATTTCGGGTTCAGGTAAGGTTTATTGCTGGGGAATGTCATTGTTAACTGTTGGTACATCTCTGCTCCTCATGTGAGCTTTCTGAGTGGGTTTGCAGGAAGCAGGACTGTGGCCTGTGATCAGGAGGACCCCAAGAACCACCTTTGATATGAACCAAAAATAGTGCCTTGCTCATCCCAAGCCATCTGGACGAGGGAAGCCCTCTGCCAGCTGTTTAGATGTGTCTCCTGGCAAAGCCCTTGGAAAATAAAACTGTCTGAGAAGGTTGTGCCACCAGGGAGTGGTCCTTGCTTGTTCTATGCTTGCTTTGCAAGGACTCTTTAACTGGCTGACAAAGAATCATTACACGGACCCCACTATGTGCCACGTTCTGTGCCAAGTGCTAGGGTGAGTGACGCCTCAGGGGCCCTCCCTGGAGAAGCTGCCCTCCAGCGGAGGGAGGTGTGGGTTCAGACACTGGGTGAGGCTCTGTGAGGGGCAGACAGTGCTCAGGGAGCCCTGAAGGAGTCGGCAGCCTCCTGGGAGAGCCCTGTGCCGGCTCGGAGGAGGTGGTGGTTGATCAGCGTTTTGAAGGATGGGCAGGTGGCCAGAGGCACAGGGAGCTCCACGAGGAGTGAGGACCATGTGTGCAGAGGCCTGGAGGCAGGAGAGGGCCCCGCAGACTGTAAGGCCAGTGGGACACTTGGGTTCCTGGACTGAAAGTGCCTCGTGGGGACTGGTGGCAAAGGAGGTGGACAGAGACCAGTTCAAAGGACATGGCTTTCATTCAGTGGTCAACAGATTTCTTTTTCTTTCCAGCTTCTTTGGGGTATAATTGACACATGACATTGTATATGTATAAGATACACGGTGTGATTGAATGCTAATAATATATTGCAAAATCAACATATTTCTTTTAAACTTTTAATTATGGAAAAAATTTTTAAAGATTTATTTTATTATTTTTGACAGACAGAGAGAGACAGAGAGAAGGGGGAGGGCCAAACACAGTCTCCATAGTTGTACATCATCAACTAGTTTTCGACGTGGTTTTGTTCCACACAGGTGGGTGGGGGCTGTGCAGGGTGGGAACTGGGCTGGGGGCCTCCTGCACGGGGAGCACACCCCAGTTCAGTATATGGGTCCACACTGGCTGGGGTTGGGATTTGACCCTCGGTCCCCAGGGCTGCAAAGTAAGCATTTAACTGGCAGAGCCATCCTGGCTTCCCCTAATTTAAAGACATGCGAAAGTAACAATGAACCCTATGTTACCCAGCTCAACAGTTAACAACCCATGGCCAGCTGTTTCCTCCACACCCTGCCACCATGGCCACCACTCCCACCCCCACCCCCTCCTACTCTCTATCACTGAAGAAATCCCAAAGCCACTTGTATGTTTTATCAAGCTTATCCTGTGTTTTGTAAAAGTATTAATCCAGAGTATCCGGGCCTGGAATGATCCAGTGGCATTTTTTAATTTCATTTCATTTTCAGAGGAACCACTGAGTTTCCCCTCTTTCTTTTGCCTTTCAGTGGAAAGTTGGTGTCTCCAAAGTGGAAGAATTTTAAGGGCCTGAAGCTCCAGTGGAGAGACAAGATCCGGCTCAATAACGCCATCTGGCGAGCATGGTACATGCAGTGTAAGTGCGGCAGGAGCTGGGGCCTCCTGTGAGCTGAGGCAGGAGGCTGCAGGGGCCACAGAGCCCACCCTTGGAATCCTGGGCCTTAGAGAGAAGCCTCTCTGGGGCAGTGTGTGCAGATATGAAAACCAAACCAAACCCTGGTGACCTGGCCGTTTCTCGACCGTCAGGCACAGGGGACGGGACGGCCAGGTGGTCCGTGTTGTGAAGGTGCCCATGGTCTGCCGCACGGATGTGTTAGCCAGTTGCTCACAACACACTGCACCCACTATTATGATAGACACTTGGGCCTAGTGTGTAAAGAGAGAGGTGGAGGGAGGGGTCAGTTCTTTTCAGGGAAGTCAGGAAGGACGTAGCAGAGAGGTGCCATTGGAAGAGTTGGGGAACAGCTCCCATTTTCAGCAGGTCTGAGAAGGGGCAGACCAGGCCTTGCTCTGTCTCCTGCTGGCTTGGGTGTATGGTCGACCCGGTGACTTCTGCAGGAAACTGGTGTGCGTAGGCCACCCTCGGGTCAGGCTGGTGTTTCTCTCAATAAGCTGGACTTCCTTTCTTATCCACGCCTTATTGGGAGTTTCTTTCCCTTTCCCTTGAACCCCTTTATTTCTCTGAAATCTTGTTTTCCAAGGGAAGAATAAGGTTCTTTGTCTGTGGGCAAGTCCTACCCTGAGGGGAGGGGTGTGGTCAGAAGGGGCCGGGCTCCTTCAGGGGTCTTGGGTACAGTGACAATATCTTACCCTCTCTCTGCCCAGATTTGGAGAAACGCAAGAACCCTGTGTGCCACTTCGTCACGCCACTGGACGGCTCTGTTGACGTAGATGAGCATCGCCGGCCAGAGGTGCTGGCGCGTGACCATGGGGGGCTGAGGAAGGAGGGGAGGGCTCACCTGTGGTGACCTTGAGCAGCAGTGGGGATGTAGGGAAGTGGGGAGCCTCCCCACTTCTCAGCGTGGGCTGACCCAAGGACTGAGGGATTCTCCACTGAGACTTAACCCTTCACTTCCCTGTGGCATCGATATTTCCCTGCAGTCAGCAGGGAGGGATTTGGGCTCCTTACAAGGCAGGTATCTTAATTAAAGAATGGCCACGAGAGCCTCACCAGGATGGAAAGATGTTGCAGGAATAGTAAATGGAAAAAAAAATGCAAGTGGCACTACAGTATTTTAGTACCTTTATTCGAAAGTCGTCTGCCGCTGGGCAGGTCTTGGGGCTGGAGTTAATGTGGAGAGGAGTGGAGGCTTTTCCCTGATGCCCTCCTGCATTGCTTTACTTTTGTCCAGCTTGTCTTACTGTTATGATAAAATGGGGGAAATTGGAAAGTAACCTAATGAAAGACAGTTTTGAACAGTCAGACTTGATTTGGTAGTAGACATTAAGGAATACGATTTTGTCAGATCTGGTCATTATAATATATTATTCACAATGAAGATGCTTTACTGTCAGAGGCACACACAGGGGAGTATTTTTAGGTGAAATTATAAGGGACTTTGGCAAGAAAGGGGTCTGAAAATGAGGTGAGCTCTCTGAGGCAGCTGTGAATTCCTGGTCAGCTGAACTCTTAAAGGATATCATGGAAGGGACTCATGCCCTGTGTAATAGGAAGGTTGAACTAGATACTCTTGGGGCTCACTTACCACCTGAAACCTCCGGAGTCGACCATTTGTTTTCACCCTTTGAAAATGTGGCCGAGGCTGCTGGAGGCAGGCACTTGGGTGCTACCCCTGGGTCTGTGTGGGGCAGAGGGCTCTCTGCTTCACTGCCCCAAGCATTCTGTCTGACCCCATCCAACACAGACCGTCAGGGCCGTGCTGCCAAAGCCCCTGTTGGTTATTCTAGGTTGTGACGGAAAGCACCTCTTCAGTCAGAGGCCGTTGTAGCAAGGAGAGGGAGAGAGAACACTTTGTAGGCGCAGGTTGGGTTCTGTGAGCCGGATGGCCTGGGGCTGACTTCCAGCCCAGCATGAGACATGGCTTTGTTCAGGGATGACTTCTGCTAATCAGTCAAAATGCCCTCTTTTCATCCTGACCTGCTTCTCTCTCATAGGCCGTCACCACTGAAGGGAAGTATTGGAAGAGCCGCATTGAGATCGTGATCCGGGAGTACCACAAATGGAGAACCTACTTCAAGAAAAGGGTATCGACTTGGGCTCAAGACATGCGTGTTCGGGCCGCCCCTGTAGAGGCGGGAAGGGACCGTCCCGTGTCCAGACCTCTGGCCCTGCGGCCATGGGGCCTGCTTCACTGTACAGTCTGTGCGCTTGGCTCCCCAGCTGTGTGTTCCACAAACACTGGTTGGGAATGTCCTCCGTGGCCCCATGCACCTGGGGACAGCAAGGAGCAGGACCCCTTGCCCCACCCTCCTCTCAGGTGGGAGAGGCCGGGATGCTCCTGCAGTTCACCTGCTCGTACGGGGGAGGGGTTGTGGGCCTTGTTCACTCCTGGGGCCCCAGGTGACCCCCTGGTCCCTTGTCTCCACAGTTACAGCAACACAAGGATGAGGACCTCTCCAGCCTGGCCCAGGTGAGTGACCCTCAGGGGAACCCTCTTTACAAAGGAGCAGCAGTAACTTGGGTGGCAGATGGTGGTGGGGACACGGACTATCCCTGTGGCTCGAGGAAGGGACACCCCCTTTCCCATGAGTAAGGGAACTGGCCGTCCTCTTTGCTAGGGGGGCCGGAGGGCTTTCTCCCCATTACTCCACCATTCCCTTCATCTTTTCCAGCAGGCCCTGTCACTCTGTAGGACAAGGGAATGTGTCCTCACATGACAGATTGGGGACCTGGAGTCCATTGTCACTCCCTCTGTTTTCCCTTTGCCCTCTGTTGGCGGTAGGATGACGACATGCTTTATTGGCACAAACATGGAGATGGATGGAAGACCCCAGTCCCCATGGAGGAGGACCCACTGCTGGACACAGAAATGCTCATGTCAGAATTCAGCGACACACTCTTCTCCACACTGTCCTCACACCCGCCGGTGGCCTGGCCCAACCCACGGGAAATAGGTAGCCCACCCCCAGATTCTTGCCTTGGAATGCCCGGTGGGTTTCCTTCTATGCCAGCCCCTCCCCCCACCCCCAGCCGTTGCAGGCTTCTCCTCAGGGTCCTCTCTGAGCTGCTGTGTCCCTTGTTAGAACGGGCACCTGAGGGCCACGTGCACTGAGTGGGTGTGGACTGCACACAGCCTGCCTAGGCCCACTGAGCACAGCGGGTCGGCCTGGGTCCACTTCCCCATTCTGGGTTCTGTCTCCTCAGCAGAGGACATGTGCCTAGGCCAAGTGACAAGGCCTGTGCCTCACTCTAAACAAAATCAAAATCTCACCTGGTAGCGTGCAGTTGTCCAGTTAACCGCTCCGGGAAGAGCTCACAGACTAAGAATCAGGACAGGGGGCTTTGCGGGAGACCTCTGCACAGCTAGCTGTTCACGGCTTCCGGGGAGGGTCTGTTCCTGATGCTCAGTTACCTTTCTTACAAAAAATCACATTCTTCTCTGCCTTCTGAGGGTGGAGGATGGCATGAGCCCACAAGAAGGTCAATATCCCAGTCAGCTGCCTACTTTTCTCCTTGGAAGAATCTAGAGCAAGGGAGTCCAGTCTTGTGGCTTCCCTGGGCCACACATCAAATACACTAACAATAGATGATAAGCTAAAAAAAAAAAAAAAAAAAAAAAATCAATAAAAAATACTCCATAGTGTTTTAAGAAAGTTTATGATTTTGTGTTGGGCCGCGTGCAGCCTGCAGGCTGCAGGTTGGACAGGCTTGATCTAGAACATGAGCTGGGCCAGGAAGTCTGTTGCAGGCCTCTCCTATGTTCCTACAGCTTCGACTCCTCTGTCTCCTCTCTGACTCTTGCAGCACATCTGGGAAACGCAGACATGATTCAGCCGGGGCTGATTTCTTTGCAGCCCAACCTGGACTTCATGGACACTTTTGAACCTTTCCAGGGTGAGGACTACCAGGCTACCTGCATCTCCTTTGCCCAGGACAAAGCCGACTGATGCTTCCCTTTCATACAGGGAACTGTTAGAATGGGCAAGGGGGTGGGGAGGACTTAGGGTGTTCCCAGAACTACTTTCTGTTTTGGTTGTAGCTATAAGACCTGGAAAGTTTCTCAGGGACATTGTTCTATCTCGGGAAATTGGGAGGCTCTCACTGGGTCAGAGCCTCCGATTTGGCCATGACTGTCAGCAGTTCTCCCTCTAGGCAGCAGAGGGCACAGGTGACAGCTCCCAGCAGTTTCCTGCAATTGAAACTGGTCCTTGTGCCCCCGCCATTGCTAGAGCAGGTGAAATGCCAATCTGGGAGTATTTCAGAGCCCACAGTAGTTGCCGGCATGAACGGTTCCAATCAGGGAACCTCTTCCTGCAGAGTTACCTCTGGGAGGCGTGCCCTCTGGTCATGGCATTCCTCAGGGTTAGGTGGGGTTCAGGACATGATATGTTTGCATTTTAACTCAAGGAAGTGATGGGCACATGGAGCTCAAAAGCCCCTGATGTTGTCTTTCAGACATCTTCTCTTCCAGCCGCTCCATTTTTGGGTCCATGCTATCTGCACCTGTCTCAACACCAGCACCAGATTCGAACAGCCCACCTGCTCAGGTAGAGAGAACCTGGAGGAGGGGCAGAGGACTGGTCATCAGAACTCTGCAGCCAGGGCGAGGCTAGTGACAAAACCACGCAGTCACAGGCAAAGTGCTAGCAGTTGCAGGTTCTAGTGACGATCACACGAAGTTATTCCAGCTGTCTTTGTGGGCATCCTAGATATCCCCTCATCATATGTTCCTGCCAAAGGCTCCAGATAGACTGTGTGCAAGTGAGCTCTGTTCTGAGCAGTTAAGACAGGATTAGCAAGACAGCAAAGAAAAACGTAGATCACTAATGAAAAGAAGTTCTGTGTATTCCTTTCACTTTTTACTCAGCAACCAAAGCAGTGGGGGCTATAGGCTGAGTCAGGCAGGGTGCCTGTATCCAGTCAGACACCAGTCACCTGGCCCTGTCTTCTCCCATCTGGCTCTGGGAAGAATGTCTTCTATAGAGACTGAGATCTGAACAATTGATTCCTTATAGCGTTTCCCTTTGAGGAAGATGTGACCTCTCTAGAAGTTGATACATGAAACTGTCCTGAGGGAACCCCATGAGCAGCTGCGATCCAGGCTGCCTCTGCTCTGTAACAGAATATGGCAGGGACTTTCGGGGACCCTCGCTGGACTCCAGAAACAAGATATCCCCAGGCCGAGAGCCAACTGTGTTCAGACAGTCACTTTGTCTGAGCCCTGTGTTATCATTTAGTTCCTAATGGAAACAAGACCCCTGCTGACACCTGGGGATACACAGACCCTCCCCGCCCCCCAGATCAGCAGTCACAGGACGCGAGAGTCACTCCTATCCCTTACGTCCGCCCTCCCCAGGTGCCCGGCAGGAGATGAGGGACTTTGTGGTGTGTGTGGCACCAGAAAGTGATGGCGAGTTGTGTGACCACAGCCTTTGTTCCTCACTTCTTTCTCTTCCCTTTTCAGGAGAGCGTCCTGCCAGCCACCGCTCTCCCCAGCGTGAGCCTCCCTGACAGCCTCATTGCGCCCTCTGCAGCCACTGCCCTGGACCCCACAGATAGACTGGGCTGCGAGCGTGCTTCCCGGCCCGGGGACCCCTTTATCCAGCCCGCAGACTTGGGTCCCTCTGCGCCACCACTGAGTGGCCCGCAGCCCTTCCTCCCGGTCTTCACCATGCCCCTGCTCTCGCCCAGTCCTACCCCTGTGGCGCCAGCTTCCCCTGCTGTGCCATTAGTCCCTCCCCCCGCCACAGCCCTGAACCCCTCCACTCCACCGGCCTTCCTGCAGCCACAGAAGCTGGCTGGAGTCAGCAAGTCACCTGTTGTCATCACCCACACAGCCTCCGCCACCCTCACGCACGACGCCTCTGCCACCACCTTCAGCCAGAGCCAGGGCCTGGTCATCACCACCCGCCACCCCGGCCCCGCGGCCTCCCCCTGTGGCCTGGCACTGCCTCTAGTTACCTGGCCACCAGCTGCAGGGCCTCCCCAGCCCCGGTTAACTTTTGTTCACCCCAAACCGGTATCTTTGACTGGAGGGAGGCTCAAGCAGCCTCCCAAGATAGTGCCTGCTCCCAAACCAGAGCCTGTGTCCTTGGTATTGAAGAATGCTTGCATCGCCCCAGGTGAGTCGGGTAGAGAAGTGTGGCCCCCACCCCTGGATATTTCTGTCCCTGGGGCTTGCAAACTCCTGACACACATTGCGATGTGAAAAGAAAAATACTTCATGTGTGTGATCTAGTCTATTTTCTATACCATGTTGTTCTTTTAAACTTAGTCTCAACCCAGTTTGGAAACACGTGGTCCTGGTCACCTCTTTCCTAGATCTGTAATCTGTTCTCTTCAAGGAAAAGTTATTAAAAAAATGGCAGGTACCCTGGTGGCTTTGTCACTCCATGTCTCAGTGGCAGCCAAAGGGTCATGTATTCCTCATGGGGGGGTCCCATTGCCTCTTGGGATTCGGCGCCAGTCAGTGTTAGGGGCAGGCCCCCATGGCCTGGGGCCTCCACCTCACACCTCACCTTCACCTGTTGTGGCAGCTGCCTTTTCAGGTCACCCACAAGCAGTGATTATGACAGGCCCTGTGAAGAGAGAAGGGGTGCTGGCCTCTACTGTGTCCCCGTCCAACGTGGTCATCGCACCTGCTGCCATCCCCAGGGTGAGGGACAGACCTCAGCAGCGTAACCCCAGCGTGGCCCTTGCTCTGGGGCAGCCCTCCCCCAGCATGATGTGGATGGGGGTGACCTCTGTCCCCTGTCACCCCAGGCTCCTGGAGTCACGGAGTTTCACAGCAGCATCCTGGTGACAGACCTCGGCCACGCCACGAGCAGCCAGCCCGGCCCTGGCCCCCGGCTCTTCTCTCCAAGCACAGTGCAAGAGTCCCCGCTGAAGGGCGAGCACGTCCCAGTGCTCGGGGCTGGTCCCCAGGCCCCTGCCGCAGGTCCCAGTGAGTGCTTGTTCTGGTTGGAGCAGTTGGGGCTTTGTGAGTGTAACGAGCAGGCCCACTCTGGGACTGGGGGTGCCACTGTGGGGTGCCTCAGGCTTGAGCCTGGGCTGCACAGTGAGCTGTCATAGCCTGTCAGTGTCCCAGGCTAGGAAAATGTTCCACACCGCGCAGGGTAAGTCACAGCAGTGGGAAAGTAGCAGGTATAGTGCAATGTAGGCAGTTAGGAACTCGGGCAGACACCACTCGGAACCTCCTTCAGAAAGGCTCTGAGCTGCCCGTCTGATTGGGAGAAAGGGAGTTGGGGAGTTCTTGTCAGTAGTTTCCAAAAAGCATTAGCCACAGAAGCCAGCCAGCCCTGTCCCTGGCCAGCGTAGTTAGTCCTTACAGTCTGTCTGCCCATTTTCTCGTGGGCACCTCTCATCAGGGAGACAGTCAGGGTAGCACTGACTTTGCCCAGTGATGACGCCTGAGCAGCCACACAACCGGGGACAAAAGATTTGCCTGAAGCTGCGCCGCTGGTGCTGGGGGTGGAACTGGGACCCTGGCTCCATCCTCTCAGGAAAGTGAACCAAGTGTCTTGTCTGAAATAAAACTATGGCGTGGCTACTCCTAGAACCCTGTGCCAATAGTTGTCTTCCTTCTGCCTTGGGAAGACATGAGGAGGAAGGTCTCTGCTTACAGGCATCAGGCAGAGGGGCCTGTCCAAGGACAGCTTTTGAAGAATAAGGACCTTCAGTTGTGAAAGATAAGGATGCAGACTAGGGATGAGACAGGGCCCTATGAAGTTACGTAAGGAAGAAGGGCTCAGGTAAACATCCCCTTGTCCACTGGGCTCAGGAGACAGGAAGTGAGCTGTGCTGGGAGCTTGAGGGAGCATGTGGGAGGCCAGTCCCATAGAGAGGAGGTGAACTTAAGGCATCGTGTACCATGAGGTGGGAGGGCTGGGCGTCTTCCCAGTGACTGCAGCGTGGCCCACATAGGTCACAGGTTCTCTCCAGCACGTTCTCAGCGGGTAAAAGTGGTTTTGTTTGTTTCATTAAGAAAGTTTTTGGCAGGTAGATAAGATTGAAAAAGTATGAGAAAAGATCTGTAGAATTTAAAGAACAAAAGTAGGGAAAGCCGGGATGGCTCAGCGGGTTAAGCGCTCGCTTTGAAGCCCCGAGGACTGAGGATCGAATCCTGGCTCCAGCCCAGGCGGACGGGACCCACATGCTGAACTTCCCGAATGCGGTGAGACCCCCAGTTCCGTTCAAAAATTAAAAAAACAAAAAACAAAAGTAGAATGGATGCCTTCAGGTAGCTAGGCAGGAGGCCAGCAGACCTGTCTCAAAACCTCCACGTCCCCTAAGACCTGTGAGTGGCAGAGTTCAGGCCACATTCCATTCCTGTCAGTCAGGCCTCACAGGACGCCCTTGGGAGACTGGCAAGGATTTCTCTGGTTCTTGCTCTGAGGTGCTAAGAGGGGTTCACGATGGTTTTCTGGGTCTTGGGACTTACCGGGGGCTTCCTTTATGCGTGACGCCTGCAGCTGGTGCTGCTCTGCTGGGCCCACCTCCGGCCCTGTCCCTAAGAGGGCTCTCTGTTCTTCTCAGGTCCAGACGGCCTGAACTCAGGGCAGGCCTCTCCGTGCGCATCAGAACAGAGCCCCAGTCCTCAGTCTCCCCAGAACAACTGCTCAGGGAAATACTCTGCAGACCCCAAAAATGTGGCTGTTTTAAAGGTATCACATGTCTCTCAGGTCTTGATTCTCTAGGAAGGATGGGGAGGCACAGAGGGAGAGAATATCCAGGGGTCTTTGGGACAGCTGCGTCCCTTACTAAGGACACTGGAAAGGAGCGCCACAGGTTCCCCTGGGCTGGGGTAGCACTGCGGGCATGGGCACCTGCTGCCTTAGTCTTGAGACTAAGCCCCTCCTCCCACCACCCGCACGCTGTCTGGCCTGTGGGAGCAGCACAGAGTCCTGTAACCGCAGCTACAATGCTGGGGTGGTAGACGCGAGGCTGGCGTGTGGCTGGGAGCTGCCAGATCAGCAGCCTTCTTGCTTGTAGTCTCGGGTCCTTGCCTTTCAGCTTTCTGTCGCCCTCCTTGCACATAGCTCTGTAGCCGGCTGCAGGGCTCCCTTTGCCCCCAGCCTTCAGCAGCAGATTGGGAGGGAGCGGGGGTTGAGAGGACCTGGCCTTGCAGCATCCCCAAGATCTCTGTGACAGGTTGATTCCCCTGCAGAACCGGCAGATGAAGCACATTTCAGCTGAGCAGAAGAGGCGCTTCAACATCAAGATGGGCTTCGACACTCTGAACAGTCTGATCTCCAACAACTCCAAGCTGGTGAGGTGCCAGGGGTGTGGGGGCTGCAGGACGGCCACTGCTCTCTGCTGCCCTGGGGGCTGCGGGGTGTGTGGGCATCGCTCTGACAGCCGCCCGCCCACCCGCAGACCAGCCACGCCATCACGCTGCAGAAGACGGTGGAGCACATCACGAAGCTGCAGCAGGAGCGCAACCAGGTGCAGGAGGAGGCCCGGCGGCTGCGTGATGAGATCGAGGAGCTCAACGCCACCATCATGTGAGGCGGCAGGGCCTCCGCTTTTGTCGCCCGCCCCCTTCACAGGCCTCCTGTTGGGCCTGTGCTGACCCCACCTCCACCCCACCCGGGGACCATATTTGCCACCGGCTGCCCCCGTGTCCTCTGACTCCTCCCGTCATTTCAGCTCCTGCCAGCAGCTGCTCCCTGCCACGGGTGTCCCTGTCACCCGCCGCCAGTGTGATCACATGACAGACATGTTTGACGAATATGTGAAGAGCCGGACCCTGCAGAATTGGAAGTTCTGGATTGTATCTTTGGATTTTCTTTGCCCCACCCTGCCCTAAACCGTTCCAGGAAGCAGCAGACATCCACTCTCTAAGTCTTAGAAAAGCTCTCTTTGGGTCTCTGAGTCCATCATGACAGGCTGGAGAGGGTGCCTGCCAGGCCCACGATGTGGCCTGGGGCTGCCATTGGCTACCAGCCAGGCGCGGGGCTTCCCAGGGAGGCAGCACAGGCCAGCGTTGCTCTCTAGGTTCTTGAGAGACAGAGACGGTGCTAGAGCCATTCAGAGAAGCAGCAGTGTGGGAAGGAGGTGGGATCTAGTCTGACATCCTGGCAGCCAATGGTGGGGAGGGTGAGCACCACCCATGTGACAGTTGGGAGACTGGGCTGCTGCCGGTTCCCTCCAGGCTGTCCTCTCGGGTTTGCCGCCGGTTCCCTCCAGGCTGTCCTCTCATGTTTGCCACCGGTTCCCTCCAGGCTGTCCTCTCGGGTTTGCCGCCGGTTCCCTCCCGGCTGTCCTCTCAGGTTTGATGCCGGTTCCCTCCAGGCTGTCCTCTTGGGTTTGCCATCGGTTCCCTCCAGGCTGTCCTCTCGGGTTTGCCGCCGGTTCCCTCCAAGCTGTCCTCTCGGGTTTGCCGCTGGTTCCCTCCAGGCTGTCCTCTCGGGTTTGATGCCGGTTCCCTCCAGGCTGTCCTCTTGGTTTTTGCCACAGGCCTTGAATTTTGTCATGAGGTTCCAGGCCCTGTCTCTGGGGCCAAGGCCTCCTCACCTGGCCTCCCAGATAGCAGCAGGGTCCTGATAGGTGCTGGCTCCAGCCTCGTCACCCGCACTCAGCCACCGCTGTGTCTCTAGGCAGACAGTGCCCGTGTGGTGGGTCGGTCACCCCCTGGCCTTGAGTGTGACAGACTGCTGGAGGCCCCCCCCCAGCTGTCACTCTGACAGGGCAGGTGAGACCATGTACACTCTGATGGGTGGTTCTGAAAAAGAAGAGGGTGGACACCCCTCTGCTCCTCTGCTCTGCTGCCCTGTTGCCGAGCTCCGGTTCTGACCCCTTATCATTGGTGAGTGGCAGGTGGGATGGATCGGGGCCTCTGCGGTCAAAGGGCATGTTTCTTCCTGCTAGGCTGAGCATGGGAGACTATCCTGGTCCAGGTCACAGAGCAGTAGACCTCGGGCCTCACTAAGCAGATCACCCAGGGGGTTGGGAGAAGTGCACAGGGCATGATTCAGAGCTGACATGTGGATGTTTAACACAAAAGACAAACATCATCTCCAGACAGACAGCATCTTCCTGCTGACCTGTGTGCCTGTGGCCTGCTCCGTGGTCAGTTACAGTGACAGGAACATTTCAGGGGCGTGTAAGGAGGCTTACCTGACTGTCAGCCATCTATTCACAGTGGCTTGCCAGTTCCAAGGGAAGTTGGTCGCAGGTACTCCTTGCTTACCTTTTCTTTAACCCAGGCCTCGTGCAGTTCAGTGTCATCATCAAGCCGCTGTTTGAGTCCTTCAGGGGAATGGTGTCCACCAGCAGCCTGGAAGAACTGCACCGGACGGTGCTGTCCTGGCTGGACCAGCACTGCTCCCTGCCCATCCTCAGGCCAAGTGAGTGGGGCCGCTGCACGGGGTGCTGGGGCTGCATGAAGGCTGCCACCCTCCTGCTGCTGCCGGATGAGGAGCCACAAAAACAAGCTCGGGGACGGGGACGGCACTGCAGGACGCGCTGAGGCCCCTCGTAGCGTCCTGCCATCTGTGTGCCGGCTGCTCAGGTCCAGCCTCATTACTGGGCACTGACTGTTGGCCAGGCCCCGTCTTGGGTGCTTCCAGATACGTTTTCTGGCTTAATTTTTATAACTGACAAAGCTACGCCTGTACTTAAGGTTATGGAGGCGTAATGTTAACGCAAGTGGACAGGCAGGAAGAGCTTAGGATTGTCCACCTCCCTGCATGATTCGGGTGGGAGTTACAAGCAGAGGGGTGTGAGCAGCCCACCTCGGCAGAGGCTTTCCAGGTGTCTGTCCTTTGGTCAAGCTCAGTGCCTCTCCTACTAAGGCTGTGCTGTGCCTTTTGTGGGGCTCGAAACTGCTGCGTGTGCTGTGCCTTGTGGGCTTCCCAACCCTGGGGGCCACAGACCAGTAGGGGTTTGTGGCCGGTTAGGAACTGGGCTGCATAGCAGGAGGTGAGTGGCAAGCCAGCAAAGCATCTGCATTTACAGCCACTCCCATCGCTCCCATCACTGCCTGAGCTCCTCCTCCTGATAGATCAGCAGCAGCATCAGATTCTCATACGAGCGTGAACCCTATTGTGAACCGCATGTGAGAATCTAGGTTGTGCTCTCATGAGACTAATGCCTGATGACCTGAGGTGGAGCTGAGACCGTGATGCTAACACTGGGGAACGGCTGTAAATACAGATGCGCATGAGCAGAGAGGCCTGACTGCACAGAGACCATCATAAGTCAATTTCTTGCAGACGCCTATCAAAACCCACGCTCAGGGCTCCCACTGATTATGCATTACTGCAAGTTGTATAATTATTTCATTATATATTAAAGTGTAACAATAGAAATAAAGTGCACAATAAATGCAAGGCACTTAAATCATCCTGAAACCACCCCCCACATCGTCCCATTGTCCGTGGAAAACTTGTCTTTCACGAAACCAATGCCCGGAGCCAGAAAGGTTGGGGCCACAGCGTTATGGGCACGGAGCTGCTGCATGGCCATTTCTTCAGGCTGACCCCCCCACCCCCACCCCCGTCCTGTCTTGCAGCCGTGCTGAGCACCCTGCGGCAACTGAGCACCAGCACCTCCATCCTCACGGACCCGTCCCGGCTGCCCGAGCAGGCTGCAGAGGCTGTCACCAGGATCAGCAAGAGGGCGGGGGAGTCCTAGCAGCCCTCGGCAGGCACGTGGCTGAGCGAGATGCCATGGGAGAGGAAGCCGTGCCCCGTGCCTCTCCTGACACAGCCCCAGGGCCTCCCTCCAACTCCGCAGGCCCCTGGGCCGCCAGGACGCCGCACTCAGGTCTGAAGCAGGACCGGGTCCTGCCAACAGCAGTAGCCCCTCTGCGAACCCTGTGCTGTAAACTCACACTCAGCGACCTCAGTCACAAGCCCCTGCCCTCGGGGCAGCCCCGATGGCAGCCTCCGTGGCAGCCTGTCCTGCTGGAGGCCTGCGGGCCCCCACCCCCATGTGGGGGCCACACTGTGCCTGGAGTTAGGAAACTCCAGGGTCCCACCCGGTCTTGTCTGTCCCTCTGGCCCCCCGTGGGGCGGTGGGAAGGCATCTTTCTTCCTCCCCCAGCCTGACCTGGCAGTTAGACTTGGATGGGTCAGTGTCATACCTGCTGGGGAGCCCCATACTCATGTGTGCAAGAGTAGAGGGTGTGAAGTGTGCAGGCAGAAGGAAAGCACAAGCAATGCAAAGCTGCTGCTCTAAGCGGGAGACCCTCTGGGCAGCACCCTAACCTGTTCCACGTGGCGCGGTTGCAGCACTCACAGCATCGCTGACTCGAGAGTCCGGGCAGGACTCGGCCCTGGGCCTGGCGGCTGGCAGCTCCCAGCGTGCCCCTTGCACCCTGTTCTCTGCTGGCTTCCAAGCTCCGCCTCGAATGAGCCAGCGGTGTGTGAGGGACTCGCAAAGCCCGTAGGGCGCAGCGTCCTCGAGACCAGACGTGCAGTGCTACCATCGTTCACCCGGGAGCCCCAAACACCAGTTCTCGGACCAAAGATGTCTCCACACCCGAAGTCTGCCTTGTCCTGTTTGGAGGAAGAACTTGAATGTTGACAGGCGGAACTCCAAGGTGGCGACCTCCAGTCTCTAGGTGCCATCGTGTCAGACAGTGAAGAATTACCCTGGGAGCTGAGGAGGGGGCGGCACCTGGGGCAGTGGGCTGTTTGCAGACGAGAGACTTGCAGTGGGGAGTCCCCAGGCCCCACCCTGCTGCATCTGCAAGAGGGGCTGTGGGTGGCAGTGCTCGCACTCAGGAAGCCGGCCGGGGTGCCTCCTCCTCAAAAGAATGTGCTTTTGTTGTCCTGCTATGAGCTTAGAGGCCTGCCGGCTTTCCCCTTCCTTCCTGCCAGAGATGCAGACGGACGGGCAGTGCTGGGTAGGCCAGGAGTCGGGTGGGCTTTGAGGGGGCCCGGGAGCCATGTGAGGAGGGACCACAGCTACCTCCTGAAGTTCTGATCCATTTGGAGGCGACCCCTGGTTCCTGGAGACCCAAGGAGGGTCATCAGAGGGCGGCCAGCCCGCCTCCGCCTTGGGTGGGGGTTCTCCTGCTGCCCACTCAGACCTGCCACCTGCTCCCTGGCTCGTGTGTCAGCCCCACGCAACGCCTCCGAGGCCTCCCCAGAAAACGTGTTTACAGGCCTTTCAGGTCCCTTTCCTGGGGGGCGAGCACACCGTGAGGCTGGGCTGGTCCTCAGCTTCCTCCGGGGTGGGGTAAGCATGGAGCCCCCTTCAAAAGGGACGACCGCCATGGTAAGAGCTCCAGAGGAGGCCAAGGGACAAAGGGAAACAGGAAACGTTCCGGCCACGGGGGCTCATGGGCTGTGAGCTCGGCCCCTCCCAGACCCTGTGCCTTCACCCCCCTCGTGGCCGCAGAGCTGGGCCAGCCTGAACCTCAGTCAGGAGCTCGCTCCCACCCCTGGCTGGGAGCCCTTTTTAAAAAAACTCCATGGGATATAAAATGGGCCTCTTGGTTCTTTGGCCTACCTCTCCCTCCTTTTTGCTGAATGAATGTTCTTGGTTTCTGTTTTGTTTGATATTTAAAGCTGTTAGGTTCTCTGTGACTCTGAAGGGTGTGTGTGCGTGTGTCTGTTTGTCTGCCTGTCTATCTTTCTGTGTCTGTCCCAGCAGACTGTTAGTTAGATGCATGTTTTTATTTTGAGACATTTACTTAAATCCACTTTTCTTGGTGCTCGGGATTATCACGGCTGTAGGGCCACAGAGCTGTTGTGTCTCTTAGTGCAGACGCAGTGTTTCTGGTCCCGGAAGTTGTCTTGTTTTGGAATCTTGCCGGATCGGATGACTGGGCCCAGCCTCTCCATCCTGGGGTCCCCAGCTGCCCGCTGCCTCCAGTGGGCGCTGGCTGTGGGGCTGTGGTTTGTTTACACTCGTTTTTATCCCCGCTCCTGTTCCTTCTCCCATAAAAGAAACTTAAAAACGCTGACAATTTAGAGAATTAAGAAAAATCGATCTGAAAAGAAAAAAAAGCCCTGTCTGGCACATAAACCTGTGCAAGTGTTTCTGTGAAATCTTTCTGTGCCGTCAGCTCCCTTCACACTGTGGCCGGTTCAGTGAGTGGGGCCGCGGGGCCCCCGTGGGGCTTCCTGGGGGTTGAAAGGCCCGTCCCTCCTACACTGGGCTGTCACCCCCCCTGCCCTGGCAGCTCAGGAAGAAGTGAGCACTGTCGGAAGTCCTGGTTCTCGGCCCGGCCTCTGTGGGCAGTGGCTGCCCATGTGTCCTAGGCCTCCCGACTTTCTCTGCTTCCTGTTCTTGTGACCTGACCCCACCTCCCCTCTCTAGAGGTCAGGCCTGAGGGTTTTCCTGCTGTGCCTGATGGAAACATGAACTTAGATTCTTAGGGGGCACAGGACCCCTTTGCGCCACCTTAGGTGGAGGGCGTGCTCAGCCCTCGCTCCCCCTCTGGTGGTCACCTGCATCCTTGGTGGTCTCTGTCCCACTGCTGGAGACCCCCTCACACATGGGGGTGTGAGCGGGCTTTTCTTTCTCTGCCCCCACTAAGCACTGTAGCAAAACCCCCCACCGCTGGCTGGACTTTGCTTTGCCAAGCGCTGCCGTGGCTGGGCCTGACGGGGAAGGGAGCGGGGAGCCCGGGACGCCTGGGCAGCTGCAGCCCCTGCTCAGGCTCAGCGCCCGATGCCGCCAGTAGGAGAGGATGTTCCCCATGTCTGAACACGGTGCAGGGAGAGGAGAGCGAGGCTGGAGGGTGGGAGGCCTTGGAAAGTCAACATGTGTTTGCACAGTTCAGTAGCCTTGGCCTTGGTCCATGCAGCAGGACCCTGGTCGGGTTGCGGGACTCCCATGCCCTCCAAACAGGTCAGCTGCTCCATTTCCTTCCGCCTCTGAGGACCTGGAGTTCCCGGCTCACCAGCCTCCTTGTCAGAACGGGAAGGTCAGCCTTGGAGAATGAAAAGGGAGCTCTTCATGTTGAATGTTGGCTTTGACTCTGTGTGGGTGCATTTGCACAAGCCTGGGTGTGTTTGCACAAGCCTCTGTGTGTGTGTGTGTGTGATTGTTTTGTGAAATTTCTTTCCAATTATGTAGCAAAATTCACCTCCATCTCCCAGTCAAACTTGGTTCCACAGTCAACCCTGGGCATCGCTCATTTGAAAGATTCTCTGCTGGGTTTCTGAGCAGACGTGCTGCTCTCAAGAGTTGAGGTTGTGGAGGGTTGGGAGACACTGAAGTTTTATACATTTCCGATGAGTTTACATCCTGCAGTTAAACAGTCTGAAGGGCTCAGCCCGGGAGGCGGGACGTCCAGGCTGCGTTCTGGTGAGAGCTGGAGGGAGCGCAGCCTCAGCCCCGCCGCGCCCGCTGCTTCTGGAGCTGAGTTTTTCCACACAGCCTGTGAAAGGGAACCGTATGATTTGCTTATTTGGTAACATCACAGCCGAAACAACGCCCTTTTTCTTTTCCAGGTTTTGGTTCATTCTCACTTTTTTCTGTTGTGAGCTTTGGTGATTATGCCAGGGCCCCAGGAGGAGACAGGTGCCCCTTGTGGTCTGAAAAACAGAACCCCAGAAGAGTCATGTCAATCAGAGGCTCCCTCAGGCCCGTTATGCTCCCCTGTTGAGAAGCACGTTCCCACCAGCTGTATTCAACACTACAGTGCAGTTTGAAAACTATATTTGCATCCAAGACAATAAAACCATATATTTTGGAAAAGCCTGGGATGTGTGGTCTTCAGTGCTGCGCTGTCGAGCTGTGGGGGGAGATGACAAAGGAGATGAGGACAAAGTGACGTCCACGCTGGCTCCCACGTTCCGGCCCGGGGGGTGTGGTTCTGCCTGGAGTGGAGGCTGTGGGGCGAGGAGAGCAGCTGAGGCAGGCGGGTTCGGGAAGACGGGTCTAAGCAGAGGCCTGCGCTGAACGGGCAGCGTGCGCCCACGGATCAGGCTCTGCCCTTGACCTCACCAGGGCCTGGTGCTGCAGACCCGCCCGGGCAGACAGCTCAGTGGTGCTGGTACAAGCCACCCGTTTCCTTGTCTGCAAGGCGTGCAGACAGCTCCCACACGCTGCACAAGGTGCTGGTGAGGTTCACGTAAATGCATGCGTGTGGCGGCGCTCAGTGGCCCACGGAGCACTGCCCACAGCAAGCAGAGGTCGTGGCCAGCACAGGGGCTCACAGGTGTGGTGCCACCACCCTGATAACCCGTCGACCCAATACCGCAGATGGGAAGTTGACCAGCGGAGACACCGCTCTGTTGTGCTGAGGAGATTTGGATGATTGCTAATCTAGAAGCTTCTCTTCCATACCATCCTCCTGTGACCCACCGCCCCCACCCTGGCTCCTTGTGCCTGGGCAGGGTGACCCTGCCAGACGAGCCGTGCCATCCTCGCAGGCTGCCGGCTCCTGTATGGAGCTGCTGGCCGCTTCCTCAAACAGCTGCCCACACCTGCATCTCATGACTAAAATGTGGAGACACAGGCTCTTGTCTGATCAAACCTCTAGGCTGCTCCCAGGGAAGAGAGTTCATGACACAACAGGATTTGGGGTTTTGAGAGTCAGGCACCCTAGAGAGAGAGGTGGGTGGTTCCAGGACTCCTTTGGGTTAGAAGGAGCTGGATTTCCATGAGCAGCAGCTACCTGCATTGCTCTGTACAGCTTTTAAAGATTTATTGTTTCAGAGAAGGGGAGAGCAGTCTCCATAGCTGTACGTCATTGGTTGTGACATGGTTTCATTGCACACAGCTCATGGGTTTGCACAGGCTGGGGCTGGGATCCGATCCCCGGACCTCAGGGTTGCAAAGCAACCACCCAACCTGATGAGCTATCCCGGCCTCCCTCGTTTCACTCTTGAGGTTTTCCCAAGGCCACTTTCCTCTGCACAGACCTTTTCCCATCTCCACTCCTGTTCTTTCTCCCCATCTTAATCCTTAGTTAGCCGTTGGGTTCTTCAGGAACCAGCCCTAATGTCCCCGACTCCCACCCCCGCACACACATGTGAGCACACACCTGTGTTTCCTCAGGACACCAGACGTGTTTGTCACGATCATCTGCCCCCCAGGTTCCAAGGCCCGTCAGGATAGCCTCTGCCTGAGCCTCAGCCCCGAGCATCCCATCCGCACAGCTGCCCATTCCTCATGTCCACACCAGAGAGGTGGAGGGTGTGGGACCCGCAGCGAGACTTCAGGGGAGGGAGGGGGCGACAGGCGTGTGTAGGTCTCAAGCCAACGTCGGTGTCGAGCGGGTTTAAGGCAAGTTTGTTAAGCCCACGGCCCGTGGGCCACACGCAGCCTAGGCGGTTTTGCATGTGGCCCAACACAAATTCATAAACTTTCATTAAACAGTATGAGATTACTGTGCAATTTGGTTTTTTTCACTCATCCGCTATCATTAGTGTTAGTGTTAGTGTATTTTATGGGTGGCCCAAGACAGTTCTTCCTGGAAAAGCGAGAAGGTTGGACACCTCTGGTTTAAAAGTTGGCTGCTACGATTACAGAGTTAACATAAAAGGTCCACTTTAGTAAACTAGGTTGTGCTTTAGTAATTAGGTTTAGATATAATAAGAACTCTCCCTAAATGGCATGTGTAAAGGCACTTCATCTCCGAGGTGGACTTGATTGGATAGAACACAGCTCACCTGCTCCCGTAGCTCAATTTTGGGGGTCAGGAGCCTGAATTTAGCCTCATGCAGGGTGGTTGTGACCACGTTTGTCCAAAATTTTAGTAAGTGTGCTTTTTACCTTTTTACTTCAGAAAACGTCCAGCACAACAGTGTAATGAACCCGCACGTACCCATCATACACTCTTAACAGTGACCTATTCGAGGTCCATTTTGTTTTATATATACCTCACCCCACCCCCATTATTTTTATTATTATTATTATTTAAAGATTTATTTTTTATTGTTTTTTGACAGACAGACAGAAGGGGGAGGGCCCAGAGCAGTCTCCATAGTTGACAGCATCAGTTTTCCATATAGTTTCACTCCACAGGTGGGCACAGGGCTGCGCAGGGCAGGAACTGGGCCGGGGGCCTCCCACATAGGCCCTGGCAAGAACTGAACTGGGGGCCACACCCCAGCTCAGCATGTGGGTCCTCATGGGCCAGGGCCAGGATTCGATCCTCGGGCTCCAGGGCTGCAAAGCGATTGCTTAACTCGTTGAGCCATCCCAGCTTCCTCCACCCGCATTATTTTGAAGCAAACCCCAGACACCACAGGGGAAGCTGGGATGGCTCAGCAATTGAGCACTTGCCTCACAATCACGAGGTCCGGGGTTCAATTCCTGGCCCTCACCCGTGCAAACCCATATGCTGAACTGCTTCGCAACTGTTAACTGCCAGATGGCTCAGTGGGGAAGGGTCTCGCCTCCCATGCAGGAGGCCCCTGTTCAGTTCCCACCCCACATGGCCCCTCGTCCACCTGTGTGGAATGAATCCACATCACAACTCATGACGCACAACTATGGAGATTGCTCTGGGCCCTCCCCACTTCTCTCTTATCTCTCCTCTCAAAAAATTAATTAAATGTAAAAAAGAAATAAAACCCAGACACCATCTAAATTTCATCTGTTAGCAGTAAATGTATTTTTAATTACTGTTTCCAGAATTACACGTAGGCCTGCAACATTGGTCACCTAAAGGCTCCGGAAGGCTTTGTGAAAGCTACAAAGTCGCAGTTAATGAGAAACCTGGGGAGTGGGGAGTTCTCATCAGATTTTTCTGTTTCACTGAATTATCTAGAAAACCCTTTTTGTGTGAAGAGGGGGAAAGCTTTCTAAGATAAGCGTCTGCTTTCCTGCCTGAGTGTGTCCGCTACAGCAGTCTAATCTCTCCATCTCTCTGACTGATCTTTGCTCCTGGGGGAGGTGGCCCAACAGGGCTGTTTGGTTCCATTACAGATGCGCGGTGGGGGTGGGGCCCGAGTGAGCAGGGGTGAGCCGGCCTCCCCACCTGCCCCACAGTCCAGATTCCCTCCTATGAGGTCCCCTGCGTCCCAGCCCCCTTGTCACGGCCACCGTACGACCTCCACCGGGTGTACATGCTGTGCCTCCTCCCCCAATACCTGCCCCGGGTTTCCACAGGTTTCCCCTCTTGATGAAGAAGCATGTGTGGGAGGCTGAATTTGAACTTGGCTCGGGGAACACAACAGGGACCATGCTGGCAACTTGCCGAAATCTCTGGAGTGATGGGGTGAGCACGGGTTACATGAGGTCAGATAGGGGCAGCAGGAGCCAGTCCTGGGAGAGGTCGGGGATGTGCCCGTGGTAGGTGGCACCTGAGCCAGGAACTAGCAGGACAAGCAGAGCTAAGCCAGGCACCGAGGGCCGGAGCCCACAGGGACGCCAACGCACCGGGTGACACATCTCACACCCCCACATGTGCAGCCCGCTCTGTCTCCCCGTTGGGGCTTTTTCTGGTCTGTTCTCTCTTCTCTTGAAGTTTTCCCTTTGACCAATTGACTCATCCATCTCCACTCACAAGTTTCTCTCAAGTCTCTCTCCATCTAGCCAGCCTTTCGTTAGTGTTTCATCTCCCCGGCCAAAAACCCGTTCCTCCCCAAATAGTCCACATCTTGATGATCCAGGGGGCTGCCCACCACCCCGTGGCTCAGCCAGACATTCAGATGTCGCCCCGCTTCATCCTTTCCTTCTCTTTCCTTCTGTAAATCCCATCACGGTTACCTCCAAAATAATCACAGGTGCAGCACTTCCCACCCCAATGGCCGCCACAATCATCCCACGACTATCACCGCGCCCGGACGGCTGTGATATTCTCTGTGCACCCTTCTTGCTGCTCTTCTGTCATCTCCACAGAGCTGGAGTAAGCTTTGTTGACCTTCCAGTGGCTTCCTGGCCTCCTCGTGGGCCCCTGACGGCCGTGGGAGAGCCACGCATTCCCTCGGGGCCTCTTCCTCTGTCACATGTGTTTCATGATCACGGCTCCCCCGGCCGCCCTGTTGTAAGGATTAAATGGCCCCGTTTATAGTAAGCACCTATCATGTTAGCTACTTCTGCTCTTCATCTGTCCTCCCCGCCTTCTCCCTCGTTCCCAACAAATCGAATCGTCTTTCAAGTTTCTCAGATGTTATGAGCAGGGGCTGCCGCAAGCCCCAGCCGCCTTTTCAGTGCCCGGTAGTCATCTGATTCTCCTCTCCCCGCCGTAGCCCTTCCCTTCGTCCAATCTCGTGCTGTGAATGTTTCCTCTGACATGTCACCGACTGTGGTCCCGTGCCGTGCCGTGGACACGCTTGGTACTGGGCAGAGTGGACTTGTGCCCCAACAGAACTCTCCTAGCTCTGGTCCAGAAAGGTCAGGAACTAGCATCCCGCTTCCTAACACCCATCTGTTGTCCAAACCCGCCCCCATCCCAGCACTTCAGAACTCACTGCTTGTCTAGAATAAAGCCCCCGGTCCTCAGCGTGGCGCTCAGAACAGCACTGACCCCATGTCCCACGATTCCCCATGATGTAGCCCAGGATCCAGGCACAATGGACGCCCTGTGGTTCCCTAGCCCTACCCCGTGCTTCTGCCCATGGCGCCTCTGCCAGCATCCCACCCCCGGAAGGCCTTGTGCTTTCGCCTGCCCTGGCCCACCCCACTCTGGACTTTGAAGGGCCACCAAGGCTCCATTTCTGTCACTTATGTCACATGCCACCTTCTGCGTGGTAACTGCCAACACGGCATTGACATCACTAAGGACAGGGACCTCAGTTTATCAGTCATCTCCCACAGCACAGAGCTCTGCATCCCAGGCCCCTACTTAGCAAGCCCGTGATTTAAATCACGTCCTGCCTGGGGTAACACAGCAGCCCAGGAAGCTATGAAGCTGGGGCGATCATCAACCCCACTTCCGAGATAAGGAAGCTGAGGCTTAGAAAGTTACATAACGTGCTCAGCGGCCCCATCACTGAGTGCGGATCTGAGCTACAGACATGGGGGCGTCTCTGAGGAGCCCAGACACACGCCCACCGAGATAGTCGCTGACAGGTGCCCACCCCTCTGATGGACACATTCCGTTTTCCCATTTTTATCCCCCAGAGACACTGCGTGGTAGAGATTGCTGTCCTTACTCTACAAAGGAGAAAACTAAGGACACTCAGCAAGCTGGGGGAGAGGGGAACTTCCCCAGCTAACACATTTAATGGTGGAGGACAAGGCTTTCCACCTAAGACGGGACACGGCTGTTCTCACCACTTCTGCTCCACACCGTCCTGGAAGCTCTAGTCAGGACAGACAGGGCACAGAAATCCAGGTGTTCTATGTGCAGGTGACATGATGCCGTACATAGAAAAGCCAGTCACACCAGGCCACAGGGTGGGCGATCCCGTTACGGGAATATCCAGAATGGCCAAATCCATAGAGATAGAACGTGGGGTAGGTTTGCAGGGGGCCGGGGGAGGGAGAGCAGGAGTGACTGCTTCATGAGTATGGGGTTTCCTCTTGGGGCGATGGCAATGTTTTTGAACTTAATATAGGTAAGTGGTTACACAACGTTGTGGTCATACTAAATGCCACTGAATTGTACACGTTTAGATGGTTAATTTTATGTTATGTGACTCTCACCCCCATTTTTAAAATGTTGAAATATAGTGAAGAAGGCCCACATACGTGGAAAGACATGCTGGGTTCATGGATTGGGAGACAATCTTGCCCAGATAAGAAGACTCCCCAGAATGACCTACAGGACAGATTCAGTGCAACCCCTGTCAAAATTACAACCACCTTTTTTGCCTAAATGAACAAGCTGATCCTAAAACTCATGTGGAAATTCAGGGCATCCAGAAGAGTCAAAATAATCTTGAAAAAGTATGGTAGGCCCTCATTTAGCTGGCACCCATGGAGGTTGGTAGATGCAAGCAGGCTCTTCGTTAACCGGCACTCAAGTAACCGGCCCTCTCAAGCAACCAGCAAAACCTCAAGCTTGAGTGCTGGTTAACGGAGAGTCTACTGTACAAAGTCGGAGGGCTTGCACTTCCCAATTTTAATGACATAGCTTATAGTAATCAAGACAATGGGATACGGGCATGGAGATAGTATAGGTCAATGGAATTCTATTCCATTGAGAGTCCAGGAATAAATCTATAAATCTATTGTCAAATGATTTTGCACAAGTATGCCAAGGGTCTTGTAGGGAAAAAAAAATAGTCTTCTCAGCAAATGGTGTTGGAAATTGGAAGGAAACGGGTACGGTAAATCTTCATAACCTTGGACTGCACAACAGTTCCTTAGACATGACTTTGAACACACAAGCGACCAAAGGAAACAGGCAAATCACACTTCATCAAAAATAAACTTTTTTGTGTGTCAAAGGTCACTGTCAAGAACATGCAAAGACAACCCACAGGATGGGAGAGAATATTTGTAAATCATGTGTCTGGTAAAGGGCTAGTATCCAGAACATGTAACTCCTAGAACTCAACAATAAAAAGAAAAATAACCAAATTTTAAAAAGAGACAGAAGCTTTGAATAGACTTTTCTCCAAAGAACATAGCAAATGACCATTAATCACAAGAAAAGATGCTCAACGTCATTAGTCAGTCATTCAGGAAATGAAAATAAAAAGTGTAATGACCTACCACTTCACACTGATCGGGATGGTTATGATTTTTTTTAAAAATTGAAAATAAGAAGTGTTGGTGAGGCTGCGGCAATATCGGAACCCTCATGCATGGCTGGTGGGAACGTAAAATGGGGCGGTCACCGGGGAACACAGTTTGGTGGTTCCTGCCAAAGTTAAAGGGAGCTAACGTGGTTCAGCAGTCTCACTACTAGCTATCGACCCAAAGGAAAAGAACACAGGGGTTTAAACAAATACGTGTGTGCAAACATTCATAGCAGCATGATTTATAATAGCCAAATGGGGAACAATCGAGATGTCCTTGAACTCATGAATCAATAAACAAAATGTGGACGATTCATTCAATGGAATATTATTTGGCCATAAAAGGAAGTGAAGTACTGACACATGCTACCATGTGGATGATTCTTTTTGTATTTTTATTTATTTATTTATTTTTTTTCTCTGGGGGTTTGGCCAGTGAGGGGACTGCTGGCCCACAGGCTGGGGGAGGGGACGGGAGCTGGGGGCTGGGAGGGAGCTGGTTGACAAGGCTGAGGAGCACAGGGGACAGGCTGGTCCCAAGCCCTGCAAGGCCAGGGACCCACTTGGCCAGTCACCCCCAACTGCTGCTGGGGAAACCACCATCCTCCCAGAAGAGGATCAAAATGAAGCTCTCCCTCCAGGCGTGTGTGTGTGTGTGTGTGTGTGTGTGTGTGTG
>PVKE010011600.1:0-39927 GCA_004027555.1 Craseonycteris thonglongyai
CCGCAGTCTCCGCCCGCCGGGGAGGGCGTGCGTGGAGGCGCGGGAGCCGACAGGGAGGAGGCCCGGGGCGCGCCGCTTCAGAGCTCGCAGCGGCCGAGGCGGCGGCGGCGGCAGCAGGTGGAACTGGCTCCGCGGCGGGCCGATCTTGGCCTTGAGATCCGCTGCTACAGCCGCTGGGCTGGAGCCCGTGCCCGCCCGGGTCCGATCCCTAGTTTTGGCGAACTTGGGCGCCCGGGCGGAGGGACCTGGCTTTGCCCAGCCACCCGCAGACCTGTTCTCCCGGGAAGGAGCCTCTGCCGGCCCCGGGATTCGGGAGGAGCTCGGAGCGTGAGCCTGGGCACCGCGCCGGGCGCTCTCCGCTGGCGCCCCGGTGGCGCGGGAGGGTCCTGAGCGGCGCGCTCGCCTCCCCTCCTGTGGAAACACGGGGCTCCTCCCTGGGATCCCGGGAGCCGGGAGCTTCTCACTCGGTCCTCGGCGGAGACCTCGCCCCGCTCGCTGTGCTTGTCCGGAGGGGCCCGCTGGCTGGCACCCATCTGCGGAAGTTCTCTACTGACCTGGTTTCTGTTCCCGCCAACGACGCTGGTCTCACCTTCGTCTGTGCAGCAGGGCTGGCATCTCAGGTGGCCGGAGCCCGCGGGAGTCCTGCCCCTATCCCGACCCTCGAGCCTCTCTCCGCGTGGCGTGCCGCCTCCCAGCCACCGGCTTGGGGAGCAGGGCGCAGACGCGGCTCCGTTCTGCCCGCGTTCGGAGGGAGCGCGTTGCTCGCGGGCGCCTTGGCCGCCTCGGGGCGCCCCCGTGCGCGGGCGGGGCGGCCGGCCATGGCCTTCACTTTCGCCGCTTTCTGCTACATGCTCTCGCTGGTGCTGTGCGCGGCGCTCATCTTCTTCGCCATCTGGCACGTGAGTAACGGGCAGCTGCTTCGAACTCTTCTTCTTTCGGCCCCCAACGCGTCCCTGTCCAGTTTCCCCAGTTTCTGAAAAACGCCATCGCACCGTCTCCACATTGCGGGAGTGGCGGGTGGGAGGCCCGCCACGGCGCGCCGGCAGGTGAGACCCTCTGTCGCGCCCCGTCCCGGGCCAGGAGCAGTTCGTGGCATCCCTCGGCCCCGCGCGCCGTTGGCGGGCGGCGGAGCCACTGCTGAAGGCACCCTTGCCGGGGGCCCAGGGAGTGGCCGCGACAACCCCTGGACCGCTACTTTCCTGCCCGCGGGATGAGTAGCGAGCGACGCGGTTGGGCCGGCAGTCAGTCAAGTAACTGTAACAACTAAACCTTTAAAATGTCAGCATCTGTGGTGGATTGCATTTAGATGCAATAGGAGATAAAGAGGAAAAGAGGACAGGAGTGTCCTGCAAGAGGAAGTAGGGAGAGGCAGGGCCGGGGAGGGGAGGGACCGGGTTTTGGGGCACAAGAGAAAAGTGTAGAGGTGAAGGGGGCTGGGGGAAAGGACAGGGGTGAATGAGGCCATGGAAGTCATGTGGAGAGAGGTGAGGAGGGCGCTTTCTCCTTCTCTTTCCTGGGGTCTGACCCATGCAAATCCTGGAGACCCCCCAAGAGGTGGCAAACCACCTTTCCCCCAGCCCCCTAGCATCCCCAGGGGGCACCAGCTTTCCCACCATCCTTGGGGGGCTGGGGAGGGGGACTACCCGGGATGCGGGTGGAAGCGGTGGGTCCCAATCATGCAGGTGCCGTGTAGGAATGGGCGACGGGAGGATTCTGAACAGAAGTAGGAAGAGAGGCAGAGCGAGAATCTGGTCCTCTCACCAAGACGCTGCAACCTTCTGTCAAGTCTCTGTCAGGGCTCCCTTCCCAGGGGCTGTTTCCGTTTACTGCCCTCACTGTCAGAGAGTTGGTGAGCAGAATGGATACTAAGACCCCGAGATTTAGAAGGAGCGCCACAGTGCATCAGCTCCCATCATTCACAGCCTGGCCCTGCCCAGCAAGGCCAGTGACAGGGAAGGACCCTGAGCTGAATTCTTGGGGTCTGGGGAGCCTTAGGGAGAGGGCCTGCAGTGGGAGCCCACCTGGAATGAAGACCAGAAGAGAGTTGCAGGTGTGTGTGTGTGAGGGGTGAGATGCGGTGTTTGGTGCAAGTGCTTTCTAGAGTGAGAGGGCTTGTCTTAACAGAGCTAAGTGGCTAGAGCAGCTCCTGTCATTAGGAAGAGGGGGAACTCACTGGGAGCAGGAAACCTCCTAACCATGTAACGGTAGGAAAGAGGCTTGCTTGTCACCTTCCGTGTCTTGCAAGTGAGGAAGTTGACTTGGATGGTCACCAAGCTACCCCTTATGTCTAAGGTGGAGTAAACCCGAGTGTGTTGATTCAGGAAAACTCGGTGGGGGAGTGGGTAGGAGCCGGAATTCAGACACAGGAATTTTCTGGGGGATCAAAAATCCTTCAAGTGAACACTGATGGGATGTTGCACCCTCTGTCCCGTGTCCCAGAATTCTGGGTCTAGCCTACTGGGCCTAATCCAGGGCAGAGAATTGAGCCTTGAACTTGTTGACAGTTGCTAAGGGAAGGCAAAAGATTACCTAATTTAGAATAAAAGGGGTTGCAGAACAGATAGTGCCCAAACAATGCTGCAGGCCCCTGCGTGTGTGCTTCAAAGGAGCGTCCTCTGCTTCTTTGGATTTGGGGAGTTATCTGCATTTGAGAAGGCGAACTTCAGCACTTCCCTTTCTGGAAACACTTCATTTGCTGTTTCTTTATGTGTTTGCCTTGGCCAGAGGGTGACAGGTACCAGAGAACTCCATCAAGCTGTCAGGAGTGGAGTTCTCTGAACAAGTCCCTGAAGCTGAGCAGGTAACCAGAAAGAATTTTCAGTCACTCAGGGGAGATACTAAATAATTCAAGAGCAGGTTAATTACATGGATGCTCTCAGCCACCCGTGGGTGAATGGGCATTGCCATGGTTCTGTGTAGGTTTCTGCTCTTTGCCCCCTTGTCTAGGGACAGCCGAATCGGCCAGGTTCCAAGCCTGGATCAGGTCCTGACCTGATCCCCAGTGGGAGCGGCAAGATTCCAATTTCTGAGAATAAAAAGAATGAGTGCTCTTTGAGTTCAAGGGATAATAACACTTCCCAAGTCTCAGCCCCTCTTCCCTTCCTAGTCTATCCCTTCTCCCTCTCTCCAAATAAGACACCAAAGTCCAACCACATCGATTTGGCTCCTGAATGTTGAAAGAGAAAATCTGGGACTCAGATTTCAGTGCACACGTTGTGTGTGTGGGTGTTGCTTATACGGTGGTAATTATTTCAACCAGCATTTAGGAGAGTTAGTTCTCTGTGAGACTGTGTGTTTGCTATCTTTCCAGCTTCTTATATTCCTTGTATATTTCTTGATCTGATGAGCCATCTTGACTGCTTAGCATATACTGACATCGCAAATCAGGAATTGGGCACTTAACAATATATAATAGTTAAAACGCTTGCCGCACTGCTGTGTTTAGGCTATGGGATAGGAAGATGGCACATTTTTCTTATTTATGTGTGCGTTCCTACTTAGGGGTAATAATAGTAGCTACTATTTATTGAGTGTCTACGGTAAGACAGCTCTAGCCATTCTAAGGACCTCTCAGATGAACCTCCAAATGTTTATCCCCGCTTCTTCCCTCTGGAGGTCAGGGAGCAAGGGCCAGGTGGCCAGCCATAAGCATAACATCCCTTCCACGTCTTGTTTTCTACTGTGAAAATTTACCTGCGTTTGCTTTCTAATGAAACTACTTCAAATTACCAATTAATTTGTTTTATATCCACCACTATCTTTGAGTACATTTGTCACATTTGGAGGATGCAGGAATAAAACTGAGTTCTGTTGTTGTTGGTGGTGGTGGTGGTGTTATTTTTGTGGTTTTGCATACCTTCAGGCACATGGCCCCTTACTACCCAGGCAGCCCTTTAGTCTTCACAACTGACATGTTACAAATGAGGAAACTGGATCAGAGAGGTTATGAAGCTTGTCTAAGTTGCACAGCAGGTACGTATGTATTAGAGCTGGGATTTGAGCTGAATCTGAGACTCTTATGCTCATGTCCTTGGTCTAACTCAAGTCACTGTCTTTGGATTGCTTAACTTTGATAATAGTGGATAATGTTCTTATCCAAAGGATTACCTTTCTCTATAAATATTAATAAAATATTTGGAGTTGAAATTTCTGATTGGAGTTATAAACAACAAGAAGACACCAAACATACTACATTTATCTATCTATCTATTTATTTATTTATTAAAGATTTTATTTTATTGTTTGAGAGGGGAGGGAGAGAGTGAGAGAGGAGAGCCCAGAGTAGTCTCTACAGTTGCACCTCATTAGTTGTGCAGTTGTGCCATGGTTTCATTCCATACACGTGGATCTGGGGCTGCGTGGGGCAGGAACTGAACTGGGGGCCTCCTGCACCTTTGCCACCAAGCCATCCAGGTGGTTACCAGTTGCTCTGCCATGGGGTTTGCACAGGCCAGGGCGGGGAATTAAACCCCAGATCTTGTGATTGTGAGGCAAATGCTCAATAATGCTCAAATCCCCACTATATATCCTTTTTAAAAAGAGAAAATTGTATTTCATTTCTTTTAAATGATTTTTTTTCTGCTTATAAAATGATATAGGTTTATTGATTGCTAAATATTTTGAAAATACAGGGACATATAATGGAACCAACCTCACCACGAATTGTATTGTCCAGAACAAATTTGGGTGTCTCCTCTTCTAACAATGTCTGTGTATATTTCTAAACATTGTATACGGATGTTTAGAAGAAAACACAAGTGTTCTAAAGGGTTTCAGATGTGAAGTGTCTTTCCAGCCAATATAAAATGAACAATGTTTACCCACAAGCACCCTCTCAGCTCCAGCATGGTTGAGCCTGTTTTCAGACTGTCTCATTTGTATAAACACAGAGGAAACCATTCTTTGAAAAGATCAAAGGTTTCTTACCAGTTATTTCAGGTTTTTAAACTTTTAACTTTTTTTTTTTAATATGTAGAATCACACTTTAAAACTCCTGAGTTATGACAACATAACAAGTAAAACAAATCCCCAACAATGTTTCTTTGGATGCCCCGCAGCATTTGTTGTCAGAGAGTTTGAATGGGCTCCGACTGGCTACCGAATCCATGTGGACCGGCAGGCACTTTTGCTGGGGGAGGCGTCCTTACAGCTGACCCTTTCGGCTGGTCTCACTCCTCACAGATCCCACTGATGGGAGCCCCGTAGACTGCTCTGGTTCTCAAATTATCCATCTGAACACAAAAAAGGGGGTCTATGTGAAATGGTACATAGGGTATCTGGGGTGGACAGTGGCCTTTCTTTGTAAGACCCTCCTTTGGACTGCTCAGATGGGGGTGCTGAATGCTTAGCCACTCCTCACTTGATCTCCACTTCCTGTTCTGCTTGAGACACCCCTCTCCGCCCCCCTTGACATCACACTTCATGGTGACCTGTGCACCTCCAGTCTCCCATACCCCATTCCTGTCACCCCACCCTCCAGCCTCATTCTCCATGGCCTCCCATGACCTTTCCTGCTTCACCTTGTTCTTCCAGAGCCTAGAGCAGTGCCTGGCAGGTGGACGGGGCTCTGTAAACACTCGTAGAGTCATTGCTTGTTCCCTCCTGGCTTGGCACACTTCTGCCTGATGCGGTGATTCATTTCTGATTGGCTTCTGGCTCCTTCTCAGGGACTGCTCCCTTGGCAGTTTGGGTATGTGTGTTTTCTGCGGTGCCCAGAAACCTTGGAAACCTTGGAAACGATTGTTGTTGCACAAGAAGACTGGTCATTGCTGGGGTGCGGGGCTTGTCTTGATGAGTGCAGAGAGGCAGGGGCACAGCGTGGGTAGAGTCACTGGCTGTACCTAGACAAAATGCCATCATGAAGGGGAAGGTGTGTGCTGGTGAGCTGGTGATTTTCCATAACGATCCCAGAAGAGAAGGTTTCCATCATCCTGGTATCCCCAACCCCAGTCAGGCAGAGGGAGAGAGGACAGGAAGACGCAGAATTCAGTGATGACCTAAAACAAGCTGGCACTGGCTCTTGTCCCAGCTACCTGGTGACATTTTGAGGCCTCGTTGGGGTTGGATGTGGCAGAGGCATGCTCAAGGCTTACTTTGACCTTGGCATTGCTGGACAGACATCCAAGGCCGTGACTGTTGGAGGTCTTTGCCTGGTAACTGTGTCCACCTACGCTGGCCCAGAAGCCATGCCTGGGTCTGGTTCCCTCTGGAATCCCGAGGCCTGGTGACCTCACTTGCCTGGTTCACAGCCCCTCTGGCTCTCTTGCATCCGCATGGCCATATGTCATCATCTCTGAACTTGGGTCCTGCTGCTATTCTCCCTCCTAGGAAGTCTTCCAGCAGACCCCACCCCGGTGTCCCACTCTCCTGCACACGTTCTGTGTGGATAGGGACGTCACCAGCCTGCCTTGTGGCTGTCGTCAAAAACCTGCTCTCACGTCCCCCTAACCTGCACCATCCATCCTAGGTGCTGTCACTGATTGTCACCTTCAGTGACCCCTTCCTTTCCTTCAGGCCCACAGCCTAGATCAGCCTTTTCCGTGTGAGCCCTGGGCTCTCTCGCTCCCATCCTGATGGCCCGCGCTTGGGCCTCGGTGTGACTGGAACCATATCCTCTCACTGCCTCCTCCTTTGAGAAGAGGATTTGGATCTTGCGCTGTGCCCTCAGACCTCATCATCTCACCCCTGGCTCTTACTCCATTGCTGTGCCCTGTGTCCCGTCACTCCTGCCCGGACTCTACCAGGAATCCACTCCTCCATTCTCCCCCCAGGTGCCAGAGCGCTTCTGGGGCTGAGATGAACACCTTGTCGGACCCCATTTGGGCCCCAGCATCACCTCATAACTCGAAGCGATCCCCCAGTTCTTCCAGCTCCTATAATACTGTTCTAGATCTCTGGCATGTTTCAGAGCCCCCCACCCCTACCCCAAGCTCCTCACAGTCCCCCATCAAATCCTTTCAGCAGATGACTTTACCTCCAGTTCACAGAGATTGGGTGTTCCCACAGGGCCGCCTCCGTGGCTGACCCTCCCCGAACTTCTCCCGTTCTGCTCCCCTGATTTCTCCCTCCTCCCCAGACTCCGAAGAAGCGGCATCCGCCCTTCTATTGGAGGCTAACTCTTCCCCTGCTGGCTCCAGGGGACCTTGCTCTGTCACTTATCACCCTTCCTAGGTCCCCAGCCACTGCCCTTCGCTGCGGCTTCCTCCAGCAGATCCAAGGGCCACACTGTCTCTGAGCTGACAGACAAGCCCCTTGTCCCCCCACCCCCCTCATGCCCCCAGCCTGTCTTCCTCGCAGACAAGTTTTGCCTCAGCACATCCTGCCTCCGATCCCCTTTTGACTCTTACGTGGACCATACAGAGAAGCGCAGGCATTCATGGAGCCGCCACCCAGAATGAGCAAGTTAGCTTTTGGCCACTGTCGCTGATCTAGTTTTTAAGGCCTTTGTTTCCTCCTTGGCTCTTGCCTGGTGACACACCTCTTCGCGGCTCTGCCCTGGGCAAGGCCACCTGTAGCCTCCTTCAGTCCCCGCCCTGCCATCCAGGGCTGCTCATGGCCTCTCAGTGGCTCTCTTTGTGAGTTGCTTCTGTGCCCCTGGTCCCCCTCGCGACGTCCCCGCCCTCTGTGGGCTCTTTCTCCTGTCCTGTCACTTACCCGCTCGTGGTCTACTCCTGTCACTTACCCGCTCGTGGTCTACCGGCCCCCCAGACCTGTCCTCCAACCTAGATGGTCAGTTCCAGGCCGAATGCGTCCACCTGCCCGCCTCACTCCTCACAGCCTATGGACCCAGGACCGCCAGCTCCTCCCCACTCCTGCCTGTCTCTTCCCCAGTCGTCAGTCATCCCTGGCCCCCTGCTCCCCACCTCAGTCCAGGCTCTCATCTGCTCTTCCTCAGAGCATGGGGGTCTCTTCCAAACCCGTCTCCCTGGTTACCCCCCACAGCTGCCCAAAGTGACCTTCCTAGCACCCCAAAGGATCTCTCCAAGCCATTCCCATGCCACACGTTTTTCTGGCTTCTCTCACTAGCAGTTTAGGGGCCCACCAGACCAGGGCCCTGTTAGCTGCTCACCCTCATTTCTTCGCTTCTCTGTTCCAGACTTCTTACAGTTGCCTGAACGGGCTGTTCCATCTCCCTGGAATGGGCTTCACCCACCCTGTTCTGCAGCTGAGTCTCCTGCCCCGTCCCCTGTCTGAGCCCCACGGGCCACGGGACCTTGTGCTGTCCCTGTGCCTGGACTGAAGCTCCACCCACATTTGTATCCTCAATGCCCAGCCCAGAGGTGGTCAGAGTACAGTGAGTGTAGGTTAAATACATTCAGGATCTGCATCATTTTCTGTAACCAACCCAAGCTTGACAAACTTTCTTTCAGTCAATGGTTTCCCAGACTTCACCTGCTCACGTTGGTTAAAACCGCACGTTGTGGGCTCCGCTGGGGTTCCCACAGTGTCCCGGGCATGGTGGGAGGACAGCTGAGCTCAGTTCAGAATCACCAGGCTGAGGGCTGACCCCAGATGGGACAGAGTGGAGTCTGGTTGAAGGTGAGGAGGGTTGGTCTGAACAACAGAGGCCCAGGAGGAATCGCTGCCCCTGGGGTGAGCTGTCAGTGGCCTGAGCCCATGGGGTGCCCCAGGGCAGAGGACAATGCGGGGTCTGGCCCGGCTGCGTTGATTTAACACCTGTATTTGATCTGGGATGATTGTGAAATACAATCCCCTTTTGACTTGCTCCCCACTGGCTACCTCCCCACTGGCTGGGTGTGAGTCCCCTTGTGACTTCGGTGTGGCAAATATTAAATTCCAGGCTGATGTGTTCGCCATTCCAATAGTTTCTGAGCTGCTTCCTCTTCCAGTCGCTGGAGGGTCCTTAGGAAAAGAAAATGACCTGTGTTAGGGAAGAGGCATTAATGAAGTCAGTCCAGGTACAAGCTCTGAGGTCATGCGTGGGAGTCACCCGCTCAGGTCTGCGGGATGGGGGCTGGGGGCTCCTGCTTGGGGACCTCTTGGAGCTGCCTGGGTAGCTCAGATGCCCCAGCACCCCCCTTCACGGCACTGGGAGCCTGGTTAATTCCCATGATGGTCACTGCAAACTCAAGTGCACAATTAAATCCTGAATGGGTCTCTGAACTGAATGAGGAGGCTGGCAGGTAGTTTTAATTTGGCAGAGAGAGAGGCAACATGAGACATTCTCCCGTATGCTAAGATAAAGCCAAAATATAAAACACAAAACGCGATGCCGAACTCAAGATTAAGCTGACAGACTGTGACGGCGCCTCCCCCTTCCTGCGCACCCCTTCGTAGGCAGCAAAAGCCTTCCGAGCCTTGGTGGGGCGATCCCTGGTACAGGGCATGGGGACTGAAGGCTGAGGGAGGGATCGCATGGACCTCGTGGGACAGTGGCCGCATCCGTGTGGCGCCTGCGGCCTATTCCAGTGTCGTCTCCACCTCCCTTTGCATCAGCCCCCCGCTCCTCCCCATCTGACGGCCCCTAGCCCACGACCTCCCAGCAGGTGTCTATTCCTCTTTCCATGAGGAAAGACGTCCACCCTCTGGGATCTAAATGCTGCTCACCCTCTCAGCGTTTGGCTCAAGGCTCAGCATTGTCAACTCTGCTCACCTCAGCCAACCGCAGACTCCTGAGGGAGCTCGTGTGGCTCCTTTGCTCTGTGCACGTGTGACCTTGTGGCAGGACACACTTTCATGAGTGTGTGCCTGGTTCTCTGAGTGAAGTGGAAGCTGACGGACAGCAGGATCCTGATTGGCCGCGTCAGTCATCTGCAGGGCTTGGGAAGACACTGTGAACGTGTATGGAGACCGGCGGGTGGCTGGTGGCTCTCAGAATGGTGTGAGAGGCATGAGTGAGTCACCTTGGTGGCATTGTCCTTTGGCTCGTGAGCCCAGAAGCTTGCGGGTCTCACCCCTGGAAGCAAGGGGAGCCTATGGCTTAGGGTTGGCTGGCGATGGGGGCTGTGCCTGGGAATCCGCCTGGCTGGGTGGGCAGGGCACAGTGGGTACTGTGGGAGCTGGCAGTGTCCCAGGTATTGCGGTCCTTGCCTGCCATCTGCTTCGAGATCCGGCATGGAAGGTTTCACCTGTCAGCCTGAGGGTTAGGCTGCATTGTCAGGAGAGGGCTTGGTATTCCTGGGTGTAATGGGGCTCTGAGAACGGAACCTTCCATCACCACCTAACTCGCTGGGGCTGCTGTCGTCAATAATGCCCCATTACATGACTCTAGCTGAAGGATGGACAAGGCCCGAGTCACACACACACAGGGCAGGGGCTGCCGTCTTCACTTCTGCCTGATTAGAACTTGTTTAGATAATTAAGTGTTGATGTCTGTCCAGTCTCCATCATGTAATTAATCTAGCCCAGGTCTCGACTCTGGCTGCCTTGTCGAGACAGCTGTTTTCTTTCATTCTAGCCTGTTGCTTCTTTGTACTCAACCCTCCCTGTGTTTCCCTGGCTACCTGAGAGAGAAAGAAATGCACCTAACTCTGCAGTTTCTGCTTGGGCTCTGCCTGGCTCCTCTAATTTTGATTTTAAAAAATTGTGGTAAAGTATACATAATGTAACATTTACGACTTTAAGCCATTTGTAAGTGTGCAGTTCCGTGGCCTTGGGTACATTCATGTTGTTGTGTAACCATCACCACCATCCATCTCCAGAAACTCCTCATCATTCCAAACTGAAACTACCTATTCAACACTGATTCTCCCTCCCCTCCCCATCGGTCCTTGGCAACCACCATGCTACTTTCTGTCTCTATGAATTTGACTCTTTTATGTACCTTATGTAAGTAGAATCATTACCTTATCTGTCCTGTGTGTGGCTTATTTCACTCAGCATAATGTCCTCAAGGTTCATCCATGCAGTAGCGTGTGTGAGAATTTCATTCCTTTTTAAAGTTGAAAAGTGTCCCATTGCGTGTATATGCTGCATTTCCTTTGTCCATTCGTCTCTTGGTTGTACCTTTGGTTGTTATTGTGAACAGTGCTGCTGTGGACGTACGTATGTGCATGTCTCCTTGGTACCCTGTTTTCCATTCTTTGCTCCAGAGTGGAAATGCGGGATCAAATCATAGTTCTGTTTATTGTTTTGGGGCTCCTTTCATCTATGAGCAGAAACTCCTGCTCCTTAGTCTTTGCTGCATTGACTCTCTGCCCTTCCGTGCCACTCTGGCCCTGGTTTGGTCCCCTTTCTCTCTCTGCCTTCCTCTAGGACGGGCCAATAGCAGTGCCCCACATGGCTCAGACTTACATGTTTGCTCAAATATCTGGTCAGTCAGGCTACACGTACTCTGGAATTCTCAAGTCTTTTAGGGGAATAAAATAGTTATAGAATCTTTCTTCCTGTCTTAGCAGTGGGTCCTAATTGTTAGAACTTATAAATGTTCCCCAAACAGATGTTAGCAGGAGTAACTCCTGGGCTTTGCTGGGGAGATGGGGGTCCCATGAATACAGTACTTTCTTCCAAGTGATGGCATTAGGAAGAGATGGTGGTGTTTTCCAAGAGTTTTAGCCTGAGAATGTTGGGGGTGTGAGAACTGAGAACCCGCACCTGACATCAAGAACAAAGGGATCATGCAAAAATGAAATTTTTTTTTTTTGTTCATTAAAACCTCGTTTGCATTTCTGCTCCCAAATCAATGGGAGTTCCCCCGTCCCATGGCTTCCCTGGATGGCTGCCTTCCCTGGGCTGAAGAGGAGCCATAGACTCTCAAGTTCACTTTCACCCCTAAGCTGGGGACCACTGGGGCTTGGAGAGGAAGTGGCCTCTCAACTCCCGGGGACACAATTTGAGGATGACTTCACGTTCTAGTTTCTTTAAGCTGCCTTGAATCACAAAAGTGGTTTCAAACAAACAAACAAACAAACAAACAAACAAACCAGATTTGTAAAAATGTAATTTCACGCACACACACACAATTACCACCATAACAACAACAAAAGTATTCCATAGCAATGAACATTCCATAGCCAGTAGTTTGGGGAGGGTGCTTATTTGCTTTTCTCTATCCTCCTGGGGTTAGAGTGGATGTGGGCGGGGGTGGGAAGCAGAGAGTGCCCGTGTAGCGCATAGAGTGGGCTGAACATCTTATTGGGGGCAGTTAACTACAAACATTGACCTGACCACTGTTTGCTTCTCACCACCCACAGGCTTGTGGCTGAGAGCCCCGCCCTGTATGTATGCTCTGCCCTTCAACAAGGCAACCGACCTCAGGAGCTGCCCATGGGGCTGGGTGTCTGCGATGCTGGCGGTCCGGAATGGAGCTCTGAGTTCTGGTCCTTTGCAGCGTCTATACGGATGTAGATGCCTGCTCAGGACCCGTTTCTGACGGAATGACACACTGACTTCCTTTCTCTGGAGCCCTGTCCTGGCAAGAGAGGAACTGTGGGCTAGGGCACGGAATCCATTTCTCTTCTGTTCAGGTTTAGGCCGCCGAGCACCCCAGAACTCAGCTCCCCCCACCCTGGAGGTATGCCTGCTGGCCGGCTGGTTCCAGAGAAGTCTGTGGCTGTGGTGAGTCCCCTTCGTTAGGGACTCCCGGGCCCTGACTGTTTTCTCTTTCCTTCTTTCTCTGTTGCTTCTGACCTCTTTTTGTTCCTTCTTCCCATAGATCCTAGACTGAACAGAGGCTGTGCAGTATGAGTTAGCCCAGAGGGAGGGCCCTGGGCTGGGGAGTTAACTGACACCACTCCGGCCCCCCAGGTGTCTAGAACCAGGTGTGGGGGGGGGGGAGGCTGATATTCCCAGAGCCTGGCTCTTAGGTATCTTCTCTGTTTTTGTCTCCACATGGCCCATTTTGACAATGGAACACAGCTCTCGCCTGCTGGTAAAAAAAATGCAGGGGAGGAGAGCAGAATCTTGGAGCTGACTTCCTTTTCTTTTTTTTTCTATTGGCAACTGATTCACAAACCCTAAAAAAGAAGCCGATAGCAACATCACAGCCCAGATGGTCCCCTATGTAATAGGGACATTTGTATCTGGGATGAAAAAAACATTTAAATGTGTTCTGTGAACCTTATTGAGAAAAGGAATTAGCAACTGCATTCAAGGGCGGTGGGTTCGAAATGGCCAAAAGATTCCAATAGGCAGACACGGGGAGAGAGGCCTTGGGAGGTGTCAGGGCCAGACCCCAGGGGAATTCTGCGAGGAGAGGTGGATCCTGAGGGCACCACCCTGCTCTGTCTGTAGGCCTGAGATGACCCACCATGGGCGTGTCACAGGCAGAGGGGTCCTGTGTGTGTGGAGATGGAGCCACGCCCACCCAGAGTTTGGGCCAGCTGGGGAGGCCTCATATCTGGGGGGCCTCATCACCACTGGGGCAGACCAGGGCCAAAGAGAGCCAACTAGTGCCAACTATTTCTGCGCTCTGCCCTGAGCAGACGTGCAAATGGCCCTGCTTCTCTTCCCCTTCCTTTCTGTCCATGCGTATCGGGAACTAGTACCAGCTCCGTGAGTGTCACAGACCTGCCTGAGATCCTCATAGAATGTTTATTGTCCTCATTGTCCTCCATCCTAAGCAGGCCACAGGGTGGGGCTTGGAAACCCTTGTCTGAACTTTGGTGGCATCAAGCTGATGTGGGCTTGATGAGGTTGGAAGGGGAGGTGGCACGGGGGACAGATTGATTGGTCACAGCCACTGAGCTAGCGTGTGTGTGAGTGGCAGTGGGTGGGGACAGCCGGTCTCCTAGAGCGTGTGGCGTCATTATCTGGGGTTGGGGATTGGAGCCAGAGGTTATGAAACTTAAAGCCACTTCGTCATGGCGGGGCTGTGACTTATCCTGGGAGAACTTTTTTTGGAGCTTCCGGAGAACGAGGAGGGAGTTGAGCAGAGGCCCACAAAGCAACAGCAAACAAGAAGTGCTGACTGGGGGAAAAAGGGCGGGACAGAAGCATGCTTGGTCTTGACATCCTTTTCTCTCATTGGTTGGCAATTTTAGAACCATAAGTCGTGCCCTAGAAAGGGGCTTGCAGCTCATGGGGCCAGCCCTGAGCGGGGCCTCCCAGCAGCCTGCTCCCCTGATTTGCACATGTCCATGCGCCGCCTGGGCCTTCTGATTTTGTGTGTGTGAAATGAAGGAGCTGAACAAGTGTTCTTTAAGCCCCTGTCCAGCTCCAGGTTTCTCTGTTTCCGCTGCTGCTTGCCTCGGGCATCCCCTTTTTCTCCTCATTCTCTTGTCCTGGTTTTTCTTGTCCAATGGCCGTCCGGTGTCCCGTGTCTGATATCAGTGTAGAGGGGCATTAGCTAAGGTTCTTAGAAATCAGTTCTGGCCACCTGAATCCAAAAAGGGGAACTGGAGTACCCACAGAATTGATGGAAAGTCTGGAAAACAAGACTTGAAACTGCAGAATAACCTAGACTTAAGTCACTGCCCCTCTTTCTTCTGTCCTTGAACTCCCCCATCTGAGGATGAGGCCGCTCATAGACTGAGCCTGGGTCGGCGCTCCTGCTGGTGGCGACAGTGAGTGGTGAGTATGACAGGGCTCTCAGCCTCCCTGGGGGAAGCCCGGGCACCTGGGCTGGCCCTCCCACCTGGACTGGAGAGGGGACTTCTCCAGAGGCCACCCTGCCCTATTGGAAGGGGGCGTAGATGTGGGGTGACCAAGAAACAAAATCTGGTCACTGCCTGAGCTCTTCAGTGTAACTGTCACCTTACCTATGTGCAGAGAAAGCAAATTTCTCTGAAGGTTCAATTCTGGTTGCCACAGCCCCCGTTGTTACCCCACGGAAGCTACGGGAAAAGCTCTTACTTGTCTTCATCCTCAGCTTGATGAGGGGCAGCCATGCCCTGGTCCGGGGGTTCAGCTTACTGGCTCATGGCCTGAACGGGTTTCCCTTCATTCAGGTGGTGGCTGCTCGCTGCCCCGCAGTCACGGCCCTGTCTTCTCATCGTTAGAATGTTCCGTGCAGGCAATGCATGTAATACAGCACATGCTCACCCTGCAGGAGGAGCCGGCAGTTTGTGTGACTCAAGGACAGGAAAAAGGCGTCTTACCCAGGGTCGCCTCCCGGCTGTTTTGCCCACGATTCTAGAGGGTAGAGGGTACAGGGAAGCCTAGCTCTTCCTTTTCCTCCCGGAAAAGTGAACTCCTACCCCCAAATTTCCTCCTTTTCCTGAGAAATACCCCGATTTCCCCAGATGTAGACGACTGAGCAGATATGCTCAGTTTCTGTGCCCTGCTTCGTACTGAACCGGGAGCTGGAGGCTCCCTGCCAAGCGTTCTCCATGCCACTTAATATGCCCCCCAGTGTGCGTTCCCACCGGGAACCACTCCCTTGTAATTAGCAAAGTGGGCCACTTCCGCCATCATACAGAGGAAGTTACTTTGCTCTGTGCATGAGAGGCAGCCTCGGTTGTCTCCCTAGGGGAGAGGTGACATTGTGGCTCAGAGCTATGCCATGTGCTGGCACCGCCGTGAAAACCAGCCCCTCCACCGTTCTAGGGTTGTCATTGGCGAGTGAAATAAAGTTTGGTGTGGCAGGATGATCAAAGCTCAGAGAGCTATGACTTCAGGAGCAGTGTGGGGGTTTCAAGAAGTCAGTCCCTCTGAGCCAGGCAAGTGCTGGGCCTGGGGCAGGGACAGATGCTGACCCGGAGAGAGAGACTTTGGTGGACACACACTTCTTAGCGTGTGTCCTCCCTCAGGCTCCCTCTCTGATGTCAAAACACCAAGAGGAACATTTTGTTCATGGAAAAACATTGATTAAACCGAAACCCAACTGAGTCCAGGGTTTGGGGTCCAGGGCTCAGTTGGCGGTGGTGTTGGGGAGCGTGTGTGTGGCTCCCTTCGTATTGGCAGCCACTCTGCGGGAAACAGGGCAGAGTTGGGTGACTTTGGTGGACCGGTTGCTGATTTTTTTTTTTTTTTTTTTTTTTTAATGTTTGACTTACATTGATGAAAGCAAATAGAGTCGCATAACCATGTGGTCCCAGAATCCCAACACCTGAAGGGACCTAAGGCCATCTGGTCTGTCTTCACACTTGGAAATGAGGACACTTGAACCTGGAGAGGCCAAGTGGTGGACCACAAGGCCCATTGAGGGCCCAGCCCAGAGCGGATCCCTGGGTTTCCAGATTCTCAGATCAATGCTTCCTCCAGTCCCAGGGGTGGTCATCAGGCCACCTAGTGTGTTTTACAGCAACTGAAGTAAAGAGCAAAAATGTGTCTGCTTGGTCTTTATAGCTGTACAAAGAGTTCATAGAGTAAGTCCCCGCTCAGCATCGCGCCCAGGTCCTGTGACTTATATAAGGAAAGCGCTTTTATCACAGGCTCCACCTGCAGGAGGAAGGAGAAGACAGGGCACCAGAAGCTCCTCTTCCAAGGCAGGGCCGCTTCTTGGCCACCAGTCATTCCGGGAATGACTCAGGTGGGACTCCGTGCCCAGCTGGCCTCTCTGGAGCCCCCCCACTTTTATTTGATGGTGCTGTCCTCTGTCCCAGGCAGCCAGGCGCAGAGCCTTGGGGGCACCCCCAGAAAATTCGTTCTTGCCTCTCCATCCCCCAATCCCTCCAGTGGAGAATCAGGGCCTTGTCTGTACCTTCTGGTCTTTGCTTCCCTTTCCAGCCACCAGCCCAGGCCAGGACCCCAATTACTCATGCCCAGAAGGAAGCCGAAACCGCCAGCCCTGTGACTGTCAGTCTCAGGAAGTCTGAGTGGAAAGTGTGGCTAAGATAAGATGACCAGATTTTAACATTGGTAAAGCGGGACACCACTGACCAGAGGGGGAGGGAGTTCTTGATAAAAAATTGGGTCTATCTCCCGCTGTTCCCTAGCTTGTCGCACATTCTTTCCAAAAATCGGGACTTTTTTAAAACGCCATGGGACGTGGGACAAATTGTTAAAAATAGGGACTGTCCCGCCAAAAGCGGGACGTCTGGTCACCTTAGGCTAAGAGCGTGTCTGCTGCTCAGGTAGCTCTGGCTGGCTCTGGGGTTGCCTTTGAGCACAGGCACGTTTGTCGCACTAACAACACACTCACAGAGGCTACAGGCCTCTCCCCACAACACCCTCCCCGGTTCCCTCTGTCTATGTCCCTTTGCATTCTCTAGCAGCTCTCTCACAGATGGGGGGATTGCCCTGTCCTCACCCCCAAGAACTCCTGAAACTGCCAGGCTCCCACTTTCCTTCCCCACCAGTGCCTGGTGGGAAATAAATGGGTGGGTAGTTAGAGAAGCAGCCATCAGCCGAGATTAAGGCCTGGAGCCCTTGCGTCCTGGCTGCTGTCTCTTCTCACTGCCCTGTCACTTGCTCTGATGCTGGAGAACTGATGAGAGACCGGAAGTTGAGGGGTCGCCATAAAACCACAGCAAGTGCAAGAGGCTTTGTTCGCTCTGCCTCTGGCTATTATGGCTCCACTTAGGGTCTTCCCTCCTGATAGGCATTCTGGACGGGTGGTTCTCAAACTTCAGTGTGCACCCGAATCACCAGGACATTGTCACAAAACGCAGGATCATTGCTGCCATGGGGGATTCTGGTCTGGGTAGGCTGGCTGTGCCCAGTTTGCACCCAGAGATTGGTTAAAGAATGAAATTTTACCTCTCTTGCTACTTTGTGCAAGGCTGTGACAGAGCAACACTGTCATAATAGCTACTATTGATTAAATGCTTTCTCTTCCAGGCACGTGGTTCTAAATCTAGTGGCTCATTTAGTCTCCACTATGCCCTAGTATGCGGACCCACTATTATCTCTAGTTTTTGGGTCAGGAAAGGCCACACAGCCATTTCCCCATGGCCCAGGTGCTCGGGGCGCCTGGGGAGAGAGCCCAGACCAGGAGAGGTAGCCACGTGTCCCCATACAGGTAAACCCTGGTGAATGTAGTGGGGGGTCTGAACGGTGGTAGGGGCCGGGCTGAGTGACCCGAGGGAACCTCCTAGACTGAAAAACCCCTGAAGTGGAGGGTCCGGGTCTGCCTTGTTTTCAGCCCCTCGCCTGGGTCCCACACACAGCAGGTGCTCAACACACGCTTGGGGACTGAGTGTGCGGAAGTGACTGTAAATATCTCCACTGGCTGATTTCACATCCAGAGTGGTAGCTATGGAGACCGACTACAGAATATTGGCAGGAGTGGGGTTTGACGGGATGATGTCTGAGGGACCTTTCAGTTCTAACATTCTGCCTGGCATAAGGCAGGGCATATTCAATGAACAAAAACAGATTCTACAGTTCTAGAAAGCATCTTGATCATCCTTACCCATGTGTCTTTGCTACCATCCATTCTTGGTTAAGTTTCTGCTGGCTACTGACTACAAGAGACGACTACCTTATCCCGCAGATGCCTGTACAGCCTTGTCTTTTTAGCTGGGGACTCCGTGGCCCCGCCCCGCCCCGCCCCCCATGCTGTAATATCCTCCCACTGCCACTAGAGGACCCCGGCTTTGCACTGCAACTAGAAGCGGCCAGTTCAAAGGTCTGGGAAACCAGAACAGGCAAATGTCAGTCCTGAAACCTGACTTAAGCAACAGATGTGCAAGTAGCCAGGTGCCTCACACCTGAGCCAGGGTGCAGGAGAACGGTGACTGTCCTGTAGCCACCTGTGCGGACAGTGGCTGAGGTCCCCTGTGGCTAAGGAAAAGGGGACCGGGTACAAGCCTGTGTGAGGAGGGCTGAGCGAGGTGACGGGCTGCCTCAGCCTTGGGAGCAGGGAACACGAGGAAACTGTTGTCTTTCTCTTTGCTGCTGGATTTATTTTATTTTAAAGGAGCGGACATACTCAGAAGGGCATAAGGTCTTTACCAAGAGAAAAAACTGGTGGTTTACTTTCTCCATCGCCTCTTCATGTCAGCTCCTTTCCTCTTTCCCCTCTCACTACCTCTCCCTCTGCCTTGCCTCTCCTTGGCTTCTCTTGTTCCCCCCTCTCCTCCTGTCTCCGGGGTTACTTTCGTGGGTTTTGCCTTGTCTTGGCTAGCGGTCATTGCTGGCTGTAGCTGTGGGAACTCAGCTTCCCCAAAGGCAGCTGACCTCTCTCTAGAAGGGAGGTCCAAAATCGACATGACAGAGGCGTGGTATGGCCTCATTGTCCTGCTCCTGCGCTCAGCACCATGTCCATCACAGAACTTGCCGCGGAGGCCAGACAGCCAGCAATACGAGGAGCATTTCCACCTGCTTTGATGTTAGGGTTGTGAAGCTCACCCATAAACACGCATGAGGCCCGGCCTCTGTCTCCAAGCGTACATTTCTAAAGTTAGGAAGGCAGGGAGGCATAGGTCCTGGTCCAGTTTATGGCATGACACCTGGGACAGTCACAGTCTGGAAGGTTCTGTTATAGTATCATGTGGCCAGCAGATCATTACCTCTAGCCTAAAATTCCAACAAAAAGCACATCTGAAATGCAGTTCATTTCCACCACTCCCCACCATATGCCCCCCAAATGGAGGGGTTTATGTTGTAGTCTATTCTCTTTTCCCATCCGTCTTTCCCTGATGAAGTTAATAAGAATCGATAGGGCCGACGGCAGGAAGCAATGGACCATGTATAATTCATAAACCAGATAATCTTGTGCCCTTGGCAATGTGCAGGATATTTTTGGCTCTGTGCTGGGTAGCCCTTTAGGGAAACCAGTTGTATTTAATTCTATTCATATTTATTAAGCACCCAGTTGTCATTACCTCTGTGAGGACTTACAGGGAATCTGAAGAGTAAGGTAAAGGCCCAATCCACAGGGATCTTACAGTCTTACGGTAATAATGCTAACGTAAGGCAGCCGAGGTCCACGGTGGAGGTTCAGCTCAAGGCCACAGCTGATGAGGCCATGATGGGGAGGTGAGCATTTTCACAGATGGAGCAGACGAGGAAGACGGGCAGACTCGTTCAAATGGTCAGGGCGCATTTGGGAGAACTCTTAAGTCGCCTGGCTTGGTTTGTCCAAGGTGTATGAAGTCTGAGTAGGGAATGCTGAGGGGAAATAGGAATGTCTGATCACCCCCTTGCCTGGGCCTGGGGCCTAGGGCTGGGCAGCAGTTGGCTAAGCGATTGCTGGCAGGGGCTTGGTTCTGTGTCGCCAGGACTATGGCCGGAAGTTCTCACCCAAGACTGAAAGTTAGGACCAGAACCAAAGCAGTGAGCTGGGTCAGCACCCCTAGGAGAGAGGGAAGCTCAAAACCTTGGGAGAGCTCGAAAGAAATGAGCTATCGAGCCGTGAAAAGACTTGAAGCCTGTTCCTAAGTGGGGAAAGCCAATCTGAGAAGTCTATGGACCCTATGACATCCTGGAAAAGGCAAAACTCTGGAGACATAGAAAGGCCAGTGGGGAAAGCCGAGATGGCTCAGTGGGTTAAGTACTCACTTTGCAGCCCTGGGGACTGAGGATCGAATCCCAGCCCTGGTCAGTGCAGACCCATATGCTGAACTGGGGAGTGCCCCCAGTTCAGTTCTCACCAGGGTGAGACCCCGGCCCAGTTCCTGCCCTGTGCAGCCCCGCACCCACCTGTGGAATGAAACTATGTGGAAAACCAATGATGTGCAACTATGGAGACTGGTCTGGGCCCTCCCCCTTCTCTCTGTCTCTGTATCTCTCTCTCTCTGTCAAAAACAATAAAAATAAATCTTTAAAAAGCCCAGTGGTTGCAGGGTTGGGGGGAGGGACGAAGAGACAGAGCACAGAGGATACCGCTGGAACCTGTGCCTACAGTACCTTACCTTGCAAAAGGGACTTTGCTGATGTGATGAGAGGGAAAGATACTGAGATGGAGGGATGATCCAGGTGGGCCCAACATAATCACAAAGGTCCTGTCAGAGGGAGGCAGAGGGAAGGCCAGAGTCAGAGAAGGAGATGTGATGATAGGAGCAGAGGTCAGAGTGACACTTTTTAACAGGCTAGAAGTGTCCCTGGGCCCAGACCAAGTGGGAAGGTGAATTGGATCCACACTTCCAAGAAGTTGCCCAAACAAACCAATCTGATTTTAAGTATTTGGAATCAGGTCCCTAGAGACCAACATGTAAATGTATGTAAAGTAATATGCAAATAAGTGCCAGAGCCAAGGACCTGGCCCAGCTCCCTTGCTCAGAACAGCTGCCCCTGACCCTCTTGCCCTTCTGTTGAGTTCTGTTTTTGGCTCTGGGACTCTGGGGCCGGCGTGTTGGCAAAACATCAGGATGGACAGTGGAAGAAAGGGCCGTTCCAATTTAAACAGCCACGACAACAAAAATTCTTTTAGCAAGTTGGCAGGCTATTCGCATGAGGTTTCAGGGTCCTTGTGCACTTTCTTCTTGGCTGTAAGAGATAAGGGAAAGATGTGTCAGGACCCAACTACTGAGCACTACTGAGATTTAAAAAACTAACTAATTAACCAACCAACTAACCAACAAAAGAAGACCCTTAGCTGAGCAGCGAGAGCCACTAGTAATGAGTAGGACCTGCTTTGACAGTTTTTCAGGCCCACATGATTTCCTTGTCTCCAGTATAGAACATTGAAGACTTGACCCACCCTCCATTCACGTGCTGAAATGTCTCCAGAGTTTTTCTTTACTTAAATTTTAGCAAGGGCAGCATGGCCTAAGCTTTGGGTCTCTTGTGGGCTCCTGTGTCAGTTGGGGCCCCTGTAGGAGACAGAGGACACCTTCAAAGGGAGAGTTTCATGGGGGGACTAGTTACAAAGGACGGGCAGAGTTAAGATACCAGAAGGGGTGGTGAAGCACTGGGGTCTAGCAGAAGGGGAAGCTGTTATTGCCCCAGGTCAGAAGGGCAAGGGGAGGAAGCAGTTCTCAGAAAGTTCTAGGGGCGGGTGTGTCTCCTGGAGGGAGCTCTGGCCTGAGATGGAGCAGCAGAGACACTACCAAGCCACAGTCCAACAGAAAGTGATCCAGGGAGCAGGTACCTTCGTAGGACCATGCGACCTTCTGCTGGCACCTCCGATTGGCCTAACATCGTGGGAAGGAGGGCAGGGAAGGCTCAGGGGTGCATTCTTTAGAGACCAGGCCTCCAGGGTGGAAAAGCTGGTGGAGAAAGGTGGACGGGGATCGGGAGGGACTGGGTGACTTCCCAGCACAGGTCATCTTTGATAGGAAGGAAAGTAGACATCCAGGCAGGAGGGAGAAACCTGGATAGAGTCTTCAATTTGCACAGGTCATTGTCAGTGTCACTGTTGGCACATGGACTCTCCAAGTGCCAGGACCTGGGGGCTGCAAGACGAGCTCTCAACCCACTGAGCCATCCCAACATCCCATTCATTTAGTCTTTCAGTGAATGTTTATTGAGCAACTACTGTGTGCCTGGCCTTGACCCAGGTGCTGGGGACTCAGCAATGACCAAAACAAAGTATCTCTTCTCTTAGAGCATTGCATCCCGTAATGCCCAAGACATTTGTAACCTCATGGGATTCTTTATGTCCTAGGGGCAAGAAAGGACTTCTTAAAGAAAACTTCAAGACATATAAAATATAGGTGAAAATTAATTGATTTTCATTCAGTAAAGGGTACCAGAAATAGAGTTAAATAACAGGTGACAGATGAGAGATGTTCAATATGCCTAAAACTGAAAGAGAACTCACATCTATATTAGCAACAAGTACAAATCTAAGAGAAAAGAGGCAATGATCACATAGAAAAATGGGTAAGGGAGCTAAACAGGCAATTTACAGAAAAGAAAACCCAATAGACTATTCGTTATGCGAAGAGAGGCTCCAGCTGGAGAAGTTCAAGTTAAAACAACAAAATGATCACTTAAAACCTATTAGACCGTAAAATCTACAAGCTGGATGCTGTCTGTCAAGTGTTGGCAGGGAAGTGGGATGTGGTCAGGGAGTACTTCGTTCAATTAAAAAACCCATAAACCACATGACCCAGCAGTTTCCTTCCTAGGCATAAACCCCAAAGAAATTGCCACCCAATCCCTCAGGGAGCACGCATGGGGTTTTTGTAGCATTATGTGGAGTGGAAAAGTCAAATCAATCTCTATATCTCATTCGATAGACAACATGTAGTGGTTATTCCCATGGAACCCTGTATTGCTTATTGTTTCAGAAAACGAGATAGGATTTAGGTAAATTAAACGTATATGCACACAAACATACATATGATGCAAGAATTCAAGAAAAGAGAAAGATCACATTTAACAAATCAGTAATTGCCTAGGATGGAGGGGAAGGGCTATTAGGATAAGAGGAAATTGATGAAAGGATAAGTAAAATAAGAGAGGGCCTTGTGGAGATCAATGATGATAATGTGTTGTGAACGAATGAGTAGGGTTAATTCACGGTCTGCCCTGGAGGATCTCAAAACAGAGAGCAAGCCGCTGCCACCAACCAGAGCTGGGAGTCCTGCCTCCGGCTACACACATCCCAGCTTCAGTTTGACTGAAGAATTCACACTTACATTCAGAACAAACGCTGCCTTGCTGAACAAACTGCTTTTTCAGAGTTAACAGAAGAGAAGGGTATTAAAACATTCTGACCCTGGTTAGAGTGATAAGGAGACTTTATTCAAGACTGTTGCCCTAGGGGAGAGAGAGGTCGGACTCAAGTCTGACAAGTGGGGATTTATAGGCAAGGAGCAGGGTGAAGGGGTTGGTGGGTGGAAAATTACTGTGAGAAGCCATCAAGGGTAGGGTGGTTCTTCCTACACAGACTTGATAGGATTCTTGCTGGAGGCAGGCCAGGGTGATCAGATCTCAGGAGCGGGGTTCTTTCTGAACCATCTTAGCAGGATTTTTGCTCAACGAGGCTCTACAAGGATGGACAGGGAGCCCCAGGCTGAAGCCTCATTGAGAAGAAGGCTCAGAAGAGCCTGAGTCAGGCTTGGTCAAAGACAGAGCCTTTAGTCACTGCGAAAGCCAGCACCTCATCTGCCCTGCTTGTAGCATCTCCACCAGCTCTTACCACCGTGCCTAGAAAGTGGTACCTGCTCAGTAGGAATAATGATGGTTCCTCCTGGATGATACTTAGGGGTGTGGGAGCCTCCCAGATTCACATGCACACTCACTCTTGGGTGTGCATGCCCCCAGGGCTTGGGCCTAGCTGGCCAAGAGACACCTCAGGCCTGGGAGTTGGAGGAAGCACTTGTTGACCCAGGAGCAGAGGACATTGGGACCAGAAGGAGGAGCAATTCCAAGAGCCACGTGGGAGGCTGGAGGCCTAGACCTCAGAGGGTGTGTAGAGGGGTCGGGGATGGGGGGTGGGGGTGTTACCATACTGTTGGAGCTGGAAGCTGTTCCTGAAGTCTCCCAGTGGAGAACAAGGCTCCCAGAGCAGGCACAAGCTTTGGGAGACGAAGGTAGGGACAGGTGCTGAGAGCAGGTCTGAGGTTCCCGCCTTGCCTGATGTGGTGGGCATGATGCTGGCAGCTGGCTGAGTGGCACAGGAAGGCCCCAGAGTGCTGTAGGCTGCCACCCCCTCCTCACCCCTGCCCCTTCACTGCTTGGGTTGTTTAGAGTGGCCACCTCCCACCTACAAGTCGGCAGGGGGTATGGGCCTTCCCACTGCCCTCTCTCTGGACCTGATCCTGGCTGGGATGGCTGCTGCCTGGGGTCTGGCAGGCTCTGCATAGTGTTCACTGGGCCTGCCCCGGCTCCCTCTGTCCTGGCTTCCATCCCAGAAGTGTGTGGCTCTGGGCATCTTTGTTTCCTGTTAACTAGGTGGGAACCAGGCAAGCAGCGTCAGGCGCAGTTGTGTCTGTGTCTGCTGGCAGACAGTGCCCCGTGTTTCCTAATTTGTACTTATCGTTCAGGCCTAGGGACCGGTCCAGGGGCAGCCGATGCCTCCCTGCTCAGCTCACCTGTGGATCCCAGGCTCCCTCCCAGCATGCATCGCGCCATCTCCCACCTGCACCAGGACAGCTGGCTACTTTCACACACACATCCACGTCCTCAGAGTGGTACTGTCCTGGGCTCCTGCTTACACCCCACACCCCCCCTAAAGTGCCTGGGCTCTGCTGGATTGTGTGATGCTAATGACTGTGCTCAAGGGTAAGGGTGGTAAAGGGAGAGTCTCAAGGCCAGAGAGGTGAGGCCCAAACATCTGCCTGGTGGTGATAACTACAATAATAAATGCCACAATTAATATTTATTACGCTGTGACTTACATTGTGCCCAGTGCCTTGTGTACCTGATTTCGTGTAATCCTCACAGCAGCCATATGAGAGGCTTAGGTTTGAATTCTGGCACCGGAGCAGGGAGCTTGGGCAAGTACTGGAACAACCTTTGGGCTCAGTTTCTTCATCTATACACTGGGGGCAGTAATAGTACCTGCCTCACAGTGCGGCTAAAGGATTCAACAATAAAAAGCATCTGTGTCAGACTGAAAGAATCAGGAAACATATGACCTCATTTATAGGTGGAATATAAAACTGAAAGGAACAAAGAAACAAGGACTTATTATGGACACACTCAATAGTTTGGTGGTTACCTGAGGGTAAGGAGGGAGGGGTGGAGGGAGAGTTGGGGTGGGGGAGGTGGGAGTGGGCACCGGATATATGGTGATGGAAGGAGAGCTGATTCTGGGCGGTGAGCACATAATGCGATGCATAGGTGATGTGACGTAGAGTTGTACACCTGGAAACTATGTAGTTGTTGCCAACCCATGTCACCCCAATAAATTTAACAGTAAAAAAATAATAACAAAGTAAAAAGCATCTGCAGCGTGAAGCCCTGGGGGCAGGAGAGTGAACATATGATAAACGGGGCTCTCATTCCAATCCTCTTGGTCACAGCACTGGTCACATTGTAACACAATGATAACACAACCATTTGTTGTAACACAATGATCTGTTGGCATGCTTGTCTCTCCTGCACCAGGAAGTGGATGAAGACAGGAGCTGTATGTTGGTGATGTTTGTCTCTGCAGGGGCCAGCCCTGTGCCTGTGTGTAAAAGATGCTCACTGCATGAATGTGTGTCGAGTGGACGGACTAATTAATGAGTAATGACCAGCGGGGATGGGGGTGCTGAAAGCTTTTACCCCCACTGTGTACCTTGCCATCATCATCATCAGAAAACACCCATGAAGGGCCTACTATTCATGGAACTCAATGGTCTAAGCTACTCGGGGGCCTTCCTTTCTTCCCCCTTTCTCCCCCCAGGTCAGGAGCTGAGGGGGCAGCGGCTGTCCGCTCTCCTGTGTGCTCAGCCCCTCAGAATGCCCAGGGACTCCTCCCAATCCAGTCCAGATGCAGCGCCCAGCACTTACACAGGGACACTGGTCAGCACTAGGCATGGGATGTCTTCGGTCACAGGCACAACATGGAAGCCTGATTTTTCTCCATGGGCTCCCAGCCTCTGGGGAGCTCATGTGCTGCCCCCAATGGTTAAGGGGTTCTGAAGCCACCCAGAGACTGACTTTCAGTGGACTGGATCAAAATATGGCGAATTGTCTTTACAGTTGGAGAAATACAAGGCCGGAGGATTGCTGACGTCAGCGTCATGAGGCTCGGAATGGGGAGCTTCTGGCTCTCCCTCGGTCTGTTTGCATTTATATCAGGGTGACTGAGACTATGGCTGCCAAGGACACTATGCTCAGTAGGATTTGTAGTTGGGAGATAGATCAGATTTCAACAGATTGGACCACTGGACCAAACAGAATAGGGAGGAATTGAAGGGGTGAAGGCTAGTTTCTTCTCTTAGGGCCCCTAATGCAGCACGGCTCAAGCAGGATGAGGTAGACTGAGTTTAGCTGAAGCACACGAAAAAGCCCAAGTGCTTTTAGGTGATGCAAGGCCATTATGGAGCCAGGGATGTGATGTGACCACAGAAAAGCTAATGCTATCAGGTTATATTAACAGAGATAGAGGCTACAGAATGGAGGAGGTGAGTGATACTTTTACTCTTCATGCCAGCTGACCACACCTTGAAGATGGTGTTTAGTTCTCACAGTCACATTTTAGTACAGATATTTACAACCTGTAAATGTCAGTGGAGTGCTATCAGGATGATGCGGAAGCTTAGTGCCAGTTTATAGAAATGAAGTTTGGAGAGATGTAGCTTGAAGAAGACAGATTTGCTGGGTTCACAAGAGCTGACAATCCTTAGAGAGGTTCCTTGTGGAAGAACCATTTGGCCTATCCTATGGGCCTCTAAGCAGGGCTGTACAGTAAAATCTCTGTGATGATGGAAATGTTTTATTTTTGTACTGTTTAATGGCTACCAGATAGATGTGTTTTTTTCAGCAATGAAAACATGGGGACTGAATTTTTAATTTAATTTTAACTAATTAAAATTTAAATTGAAGTAGCCAAATGTGTCCATGTTATTGGACAGTGTAGCAAGGAAAAGAATAGACCAGGGTTGGTGAATGTTTTTCTATGAAGGGCAAGATAGTAACTCTTTTGGGCCTTGTAGGCCATACAGTGTTTGTTGCAACTACTCCACTAGCCCTTGTAGTGTGAGTGAAATACATGATATATGAAAGAATGCATGTGTCTGTGTTCCAATAAAACTTTATGAAAGCTGACATTTGGATATAACATAATTTTTACGTGTCACAATATATTATTCTCCTTTTGATATTTTTCAGTAATTTTAAAAATGTAAAAACCATTTTAAGTGCACAGCTGGTACACAAATGGGTGGCAGGCTGGATTTGGCTTGTGGGTGGTAGTTTGCTGACCTTGGCTTAGACAGTGGGTGGCAGCCCAGGGAGTCCTGTGCAGTTCAACACAGGAAGAATTATTCATTAGAAGTAGTCAGGAATGGACTGAGCAGCGTCAGGAAATGATGAGCTCTTTGTTACTAAAGGGTTCAAGTGCAGGCTGGATAATTAACTACCTGGCAAGGGATGATCTAGAAATGTGTCTATTTAATGCAAGTTATCCTAGAATTTTGTCCTAATTCTGCGGGAGTATTCAAATCAGGATACCATGCAACAGCTTTAAAATTATACCTGCTTTGCAGGGGGAAGTAAGTTGTTTTCGCTCATGTGCTGCTCTCAGCCCCATGATGCTCGGCGGTGACTCTTGGGAGTGGGGCACTGGCTTCATTGATTCAGCCAGTGATTCTGCCAAGTGTGCAGGGACCCCTGGGGAATTGGCTATGTCCATTTATGCGCAGCCCAGAGAGACTGGGATATATGTATCTACATGTCACAAGCATGACCCCTTAAACAAGGTCTCTCCCGTTTGGGAGATTGTTAAGCAAACGTAGAAGCAGACAGAAGAGTGCAAACCATCCAAGTGCCGCTCACCAGCATCCACAGCCACCAACCTCCTCCCACCTCTTGTGTTATTTTGAAGTGAATCTACAGGAAGCTTTTTGACACAGTGCATTAACTCACCTTTGCACTAACATCTCGATTCTTTGTGTCCCGTTTCAGATCATTGCCTTCGATGAGTTAAGGACGGATTTCAAGAGCCCCATAGACCAGTGCAACCCCGTTCATGCGGTAAGAAGTGGGTGCTGATGGTGTCACTGCTGGCTGCCTGGGGCCTGTGAAGGAGGGCGGGTTCCCCATGAGTAGGATGAATCAAGAACATTCTCAGCCCTGACTGTACCTCCATGCCTGGCTCAAGGGTGTCCAGGACACTTCTCACCCTGGAGGCCCGCTGAGGTCTTCTTGTGAGTTAAGTATGGCGGTCCCGCTCACCCAGGTGTGCTGTGGCGGTCCAGGCCCCATGTTCATGTGTTTTGGGTATTCATCTGGGAACGAGGGGACCACCATGGTGGCCAGCATGTTGGGCAGGATATGGGAGCATCATTAGTGGTCGTCCCCGATGTGCACTTGGCCAGGTTTCTCCCAGGGAGACTGCAGTGTTGCCCCCTATCCATCATCCAGGAAGTTCCGCTGAGACGCTCTGGGGGCCTGAGCTCACGTCGTCTCTCACTGGGACTCTCATTCAGTGTGGCCGTGTAGTCTGGGTTCAGCACGTGAAAGACCTGCCCCAGCCTGTGCTGCTCCATCTTGCTCAGCACACGTGCCCCTGCCCTCTGCCCTGGGAGGGGTGCAGGGAGAGGAGGCCGTCGGCACAGGTGTTGGCTGTGTGCTGCTCTGGTCAGGAGGGCCCATGCCCCAGAGCCGGCGACCAACCACGTGTGTGGCCAGAGCTGTTCCCATACCCCTCCCCCCCAGCCCTGCCGACCTCAAAGGGCGGAGTGCACACACAGCCCGTTTGGGAGCGTGTGTCTCCATCTAAACTCACTGGCTCTGTGTTTATTTGAAGTTACTTTCGGGCCTGGTTTCCCGGGCAGAGACCAGCGTTTGCTTGAATAGCTCTGTACATCATAGCGAGAACACCTGGGTTTACTAGTGTGATACCATCTAAGCTTGGCAGGCTTATGACAACGTGCTTCAGTGACCCCTGTCACACAGAGCCGAGTTCTCAGCTGCAGGGCTCCTGAAGGAGGGTATGTTCTCAGGGAGGTAACAGAAGACCAGGGACCAGGCTTCTGTGTCCCCCTCCATTAAGTACAAGGTTATTATTGGGGTTGTAAGGTTTTTTGGCTTCTATTTTTTTTGAGAGAGAGATTTACTATATGCTAGGAACTTTAGATGTATTATATATTATCTGTAACCCTTACCAGAGCTCTGCCAGACAGGCATCATTGACCCAATTTATAGACACTTCTCCAAGGACTCATAGGTCATGAGCGGTACCATCAGCCTCTGCCTGTCTCCAGCGCCTGCGACCTTATCATCTACTTGATGTTGTCTCTTTAAGAGACTTGATTTCATTAAACCTGAGGCCCCCTTGGCATTCCGTCCTTTGATCCTTTGAAATCGAGACAGACCCTTTCAAAGTCAGCTATGCAAAGCAGACTTGGGTTGCTTGAACACATCCCTAAATTCCAACTGAAGCCTGACTGTGTTTTCGTGAAATGTACCGTTATTAAAACCCAATTTGTATTCCTTACCCACCTGTGATAACTTGGCTCCTCCAGGCCTGAAAAGGTTGCACCCGGGGTCCCATTTCTTTCGGGCTGTCTGTGTGTTTGCTACCAGCGCCCGCACCCGGCTTCTCAGTGTCTACCAGGGGCATAGTGTTGCTCTGGGCCCAGAGTGCGCTTCCATGTTGCGACACCAGCAAAGTCAGGAGCCTGCTTTCCTTCCTCCTGGTTTGGGCTCAAATTAGAAAGTGTCTCACTTTGAACACCCAGCGCCTTCTTGGATGAGCCCCGGTAAGTGCTAGTGGAAGATTCTGTCCTGCCACTCCATTCCCTCGTGCACATTCCACACTGCGTTGCAAGTGTGCAGTGGTGACGCCTTGAGACCCTTTCACGGAGCCCGCTTCCCTCTCACTGAGGCGAGTTTCTCGGCTCACACAGAACAAAGAGAACTAGGACTGGAGTCCCACGGGAGCTCCTCAAGCGGGCAGTGCCGGAACAGAACCTGCCCCGCAGGCACTCGGTCACTCTTTGGTGATAAAAGAATGAATGATATGGAAGGGTGAAGCCGGGTAGTAGCATAGAAACTAGAGCTCAACTCCTTATTCCTATTATTAAAGCTACACTTTTAATTAATAACAAACTAATTAAAGAACCTGAGCCCTGAAGGCCAGACCTCTCATGGAGAGACTTAAGCCACCAGGGAAAAGATTCTTGTCTGAGATTAAAAAAAAAAAAAAATCCATAAAGACCATAAGTGGAACAGTATTAATCACATTTTCCCAGTTCTCAGGCTGTTGCCCCCCGGCAGGAAGTGAAACGCTCTGGATGCCTCATTTAATTCATCTCCAAGCTCTGTAGGCCTCTCTGTGGAGCCTCTGAAGTGGCATTTCAGGAGCCGGTGGCTTGAAAAAGCTCTTCACTGGTTGGTGCCAACAGCCGTGGAAGGACATGTGTTACATACAAGTAAATGCTGGCCGGTGTGATGCATTTCTGAATGGCCAGGCATGAGGCCCGCTAGTGCTCTGCATTTGAGACACTCTAAAGCTCCAGAGATTGCAGGACATCTGAGTGGACCCCTTCCGGGGGTGGAGAGAGGAGGACTGCTCTAGTTCCTCATGTTACCCCTTCTCCCTGCCTTTTACCAGCTGGGCATTGATGCTACTTTAAAGCCATGAGGGATGTCCTTTGGAGGACTTGGCTCGCCGGTAAAGGAGTCAGTGTGTGTGAACCCTGCACACCCTGTCATGCCTGCTATCTCACACCTTTGCTCATTATTCTCCTTTTAGGAAGCCTTTGTGCCCAGCTCCATGTGTGTGTTTGCGTGTGCACATGTGTGTGCGCGCGTGCACACGTATTGAGGATGTGGTCTCTCTTCCTAGCCATGTGGACACTAATTTGTCCTGATGGGGGCTCTTTCCTCTGGCCTTTAACAATGCACAGGAATCACTGTATTTATGATTCTGAAGTGTCCCAGCCGCATGGCTTCTCCGGATCCCTGAGGAATCACATTGCCATCACATTGATGGCAGCCAAGTGGCCTTGGTAACAAATGACGCGCCAGCGAGTGCCACAGCTGTGCTCATGGTGGCTTCCAAAACCAAGAGAGTCAGAGCGGGCAGGACAAGGGTGGCAACGTTTAGTGTGTGATGTGAGGATCATCCCCGGCCCAGCCACGGGGCATCTTCCCTGGGCTGTGAGCCAGACCCCAGAGATGGACGAGGACACCTTGCAAAGCCTCAGCCCTGGGTGCTGCTGGTGTCTAATTTAGCAGGGCGATTCCTTCCACGCAATACACTCACTGGAGCAAAAGAAAGCCACTAGGCAGAGAGCTTCTCCTCCTTGGGCCCTGACCTGGGCCTGTAGCTCTTCCAGGCCACAGTGGGAGGCCCCTCGGAGGGCTGGCTGCAGGCTTTAGCACATTCTGTTAATGTGGGGTCCCTGCCCTGTAGCATGACCACCCCATGAGTCCATGGAAGGCTGAGAGAGACTTTGCCTGTAGAAAAGAGTCCAGACGCCTCTGCCGGGCTGACAGGGAAGCCGTCCCCATCACTGTTCTCCGGGTGAGTTTCGTTAAGAGCAAACAGCTGTGACAAGGTAGATGGAGACAAGTTAGAAGCTCTTGTGTGGAAAAGCCACCCGTGGGAGCGTGCAAGCCTTCTGGCCTGGGAGGGGCCGCTGGGGTTCCTGCCTTTTCCACTGGGAGCTGAATGTGGGGGCTTCTCTCGCTCTAACTGCCCCTCTCCTTTCTTTCTTGCGCATCCTGACAGAGGGAACGGCTGAGGAACATCGAGCGCATCTGCTTCCTTCTGCGAAAGGTCAGTGCCAGAGCGTCATGGTCATGGTGATGGGCTGTTGGGCTCAGTGCTTGCTCCCAGCGTCTCCCCAGGAAGGCACGAGGTGTGGGGAGGGGCAGGCAGGAGCCCCTGAGGGGTCCTTTGGAAGATGAGAGGAGCGAATGAAAAGGGGTGGCCACCAGAGTGTCAGGACAGCACTGGATATTTGCTGGTGGCCTCTGCTTGGATTCAGAGGTTCTTTACCGCTGAATAATGATGGCATTTACAGCTGATGTGGCCTCCCAGCTTTTGTTGCTGTCTGGCTCTGAAACACTCCTGCCCTCCCAGCTTGGGGAAGTTTTTAACTGCATGCTGGGTTTCCTTTGAAGTTTTAGCCTGCCACTCAGCTTTGCAGTTTGATTGACAGCATCACTGGGAGGGTGGGATGGGAGGTGTTAGTAAAGGGGGAGCCAGGCCTTCAGAGAGTTGCTTGGAAGGGATGGGTTGCAGCTGCCCTAAATGCATTCAGAAAGGACATGGAGTGCATGCATATTTGAGGGTGTGCACTCAGCTCAGGCTGGGTTTTTGGCACAACTCTGTGACATAGTGGGGGGTGCGGGGGGGGGGACCAGCCTGTCACTCTTCAGTTGGGAAAGCATGTGTTTTTTTGCAGCAAAGGGTAAAGAACAGTAACTTGTAGGTAAAATAAGCAGTGCCCATAGCCTTGAGCCAAAGGACATCCCTGACCTCTGCCCAGAGCGGATGGGCTGCAGGCCGTGAGAAAGCCACCTGGCAACTCAAACGGAGGTCTTTGAGTCGTGTGTGAATCGGAGAGAAGCCACATGCCATGCTGACACTGAGGGAAGGAAAACCATTTTGCAATCTGAAATGTTTTTCTGTATTTTAGTAATGATACCTTTCACTGGGAGAGTTTAATCAAGACGTGAATTAATTTTCAAGCTATTCATTGTCCTTTGATGTTTCCCAAGAAACTCAGCACTCGTATGTTGGCGTGTCACGTCTTGCATATCATAGCAGGGAGGCTGGCTCAGAGAATGAGAGTACATACAAACGTACTAGTGATCCAAGGAATAGAAGCATGATTAAGAAAATGATGGGTAACTCACAAATTTGTAAATTATTTTCCCACATGCTATCCTGGTCATTTCCATAGTCTCTGGCTTGTTCTTCAAAACTGACACCTAAGTGTCTTTCACGCTCCAAGTGGCCCCTTTTCCCCCATCCCGAGTGAACCCTCCTGAATTTTCAGGTGTACTGATCCACATCCTTCACATGTTAGCCTTGCGCAACCTTCCGGATTGCTTGACCATTGACTGGCCAGACAGTGGGCGATGGTTGGTGGCTGCCTCTGCCAAGGTTCTGCTGCTCACACCCATGGACCTTTCAAAGGTCAAAGCCAAGAATATCAGAGCATTCAGGCTATGCTAGAAGGTGCTGCACTTGGGGGGGCACCCCTTGACCATCTTGAGGCCGCAACAAGCCACGTGGCTGCAGCTTTGCTCCCTGTGATGTCTTCCTCCTGCCCAGTCCTCTTGCTATTTCTTCCATGTGGCTCTGTTAGCTCTCTACTCTGTGTCTCTGTGCCCCGGGTTCCCCGAGGTTGTTCCATTGATGTCAACAAGATTTCTTTTCTTTTCTTTTTAAAGATTTATTTTATTGTTTTTAACAGAGACAGAGACAGACAGAGAGAAGGGGGAGGGCCCAGGTTGGTCTCCACTGTTGTGCATCATCAGTCTTCCACATGGTTTCGTTCCACACAGGTGGATGGGGGCCGTGCAGGGCAGGAACTGGGCTGGGAGCCTCCCGCATGGGAAGCACACCCCCTCAAGCCAAGGGCCAAACTGGGGGGCAAGAACTGAACTGGGGGCCTCCCGCATGGGAAGCACATCTCAGTTCAGCTTATGGGTCCACACAGGCCAGGGCCTAGGGCCAAGATTTGATCCTTGGTCCCCAGGGCTGCAAAGCAAGTCCTTAGCCCGCTGAGACACCCCAGCTTTCCTACAAGATTTCTTTCTGAATGTAATTGTACACTGTTGGCCTACCTGATGGTCTGGCCTTTGAGGTCTTGTTTCTGTTTTTTTAGCTTAACTTGCTGATTCTCTGTATTCCCACAGACACATTGAAGACATGTGTGTCTGTCTGCCTCCATTAAAATAGAAGTTCTGGAAGGACAGTGACTTTGCTCTGCTCTCTGTCATATCTGGTGGCCAAGGAGGCAGGACAGTAATAGCCCGCTGATGGTGCTCCATAAATACTTATTCAGTTAGTTAATGACTGATGCCAACTTTCTGGCACTTGTCTAACCAACATCCTTGTTGGGATCACTGGGAAAGCCAATATCTTTTCATTTCCTCAGTGCAGTATTGCCCATGACATAGCACAAAACATTGATTTTAGTATGTTTACGACTTAGACCAGATCTATGTTTTACAATCAGATTGAACTCTATATTGTTCAATCTATATAGATTCTCTGCTAACCGTAACTCAGGTGACAGACACTTTCAAGCAGAGAGTCTGCTTATATTTATCTGGCATCTACCAGTCCCCATGGGTTCCAGTTCACTGAGAGTCTCTTGTATTGATTATGGCCACAGAAGGTCTCTGACTTACAGTTTTTCGTATCCTGTTTCTTTTCTTTGAGTTTCTGCCCTCTGCCCTCACTGTTGTGTGTATTTCAACCTTGTTAATGTCTTCTCAGCCAGTTCTGCTACCTGCCACCTAAAAGGTGGTGTGAGGTGGGGTTGACACATTTGGGCTTCTGCTGCCTCTGCCCTGATTAGCTGTGCAACCTGGTGTGACTCTGAAGTAGGGGTAATAACAATGGCACTCTCCTCAGCGAGTTGTGAGAATTAAATGAGAGAATACACGTGCATCTCGCTCAGAAATGCTCAGCACACGTTCCATGCTATTTTTATTATTGCCCTGACCCTTAGCTGCTGCCTAAGACTCCACATAACATCCCTGAGCCCCCAGGGGGTGGTGAAGCAGGCTGGGGTCCCCCTTGGCTGGTGGCATTGCCCTTTGCATCTCCTCCCATTTTCTTAGGGGACTGTTGTTTGATGTTTGGTCAGAGTCACAAGGTGGGATGGCCTGGGTCCCCCCACCTCCTGTCTCTTTCATTGTGAATGGGCTTCTGAGTTCAGATTTCCAAGCCGTGAGCCTGAGTTCGGGGTGGTGGGAAGGGTTCATGGGTCTAGTTAGCGTTACCACCTTCTGGGAGCCGTACCTTCTAAGAAATTTCTTGGAATTCCATTCCTAAACACCCCAGAATGTGATGCATCCCAGTAGTTGACTGTTGTTAAACCACCTCCTCAGCTTCCTTGGGAGAAAGGAAGGGACTTGCAAAGTGGATCCATTTTTAGCTCTGTAATTATCAGAAAATGTGTTCTTCGGGTAATGGTCTGAACTGCAGGATTCTTGTGTCGCCTTGTACTGATGATTCACTTTGCAATGGCAAGAGTTCTTGGCTTCTTGCACTGCTCGTCCCCCCTCCCCCGCCCCGGAGCAAGACATTGGCTCTGTGGGTCCCTGGAAAGTACAGGTTTGGGAGGTGGAAGCTCCATGGGAAGCCGAGGTTGGTTTGATGGCTGCTTTCAGGCACATCAGGGCTCTTTGTGGGGGGCAGCCTGGCTAGGAACCTCCTGTTGCATCTCCAAGTTCAGCACATGAGCATAAATGAAAGCCTGAGACTGGTATGAGAATAAAGAGAAAATTTCTTTCTCAGCCACGGTCATCAAGCCTTGGGATTGGGTGGCCCCCGGGGGGGCTATGAGATGTTTACCTTCCTTAAACCAAGTGAGAGAACCTCATGTCTGAGATGGTTTTGAGTTAGACTGAGCCTGTTGGGGAAGGGGTACCAAGCTGTCTAGTTTGGGGTACCCCTTCTGGAATGACAATTCTGAGATTGCCCAGTTCATCCTCTGATTTCCCCAAGAGGGTGTCCTGTCTTAATCAGGTTTTCTGACATGTGTGGGTATAAAAAACTAGTGTAAGCTTGTCTAGCCTGCGGGCCACATGCGGCCCAGGATGGCTTTGAATGCGGCCCAACACAAACTCGTAAACTGGTTACCTGGAGGGGGGAAGGAGGGGGGAGGGAGAGTTGTGGGGGGAGGTGGGAGTGGGCACCGGATATATGGTGGTGGAGGGGGAGCTGATTCTGGGAGGTGGGCACATAATGTGATGCATGGGTGATGTGATGTGGACTTGTACATCTGGAGACTATCTTATTGTTTCCAACCAATGTCACCCTATTAAATTTAACAATAAAAAAGCAAACAACCAAAAAAAAACATGATGAGATTTTTTTTTGGCGACCTTTTAGAAAAATGGCTCGTCAGCTATTGTTCAAATGAGTGTATTGTATGTGTGGCCCAAGACAATTCTCCTTCCCCCAATGTGGCCCAGGGAAGCCACCAGGTTGGACACCGCTGCTTTAGAAGATGTATAGCTTGCTCTCTCTCCATTGAGCAGCATCAGGGGATGAGGAAGGGGAGGGTGAGAGGGTCGGGGTAGAGTTCATTGGAGCACGTAACCAGCCCATGGGAGGTGCAGGTGCCCCAGGTTTAATTCTGGAAAGAACACTGTGGTGATCAAGCCACAAATGATACCACTCATGGCCACCCAAGCCTTTCCCTCTTCGCACTTATCAGAGCCACGCCTCAGTCTTAGGAGAGCTGTCACTGTGTGCATGAAGCTCGGGGGTGTGAAACCTGAATCCACTGCCTAAATGGCACGGTGTGCTTCTAAAGCTGGGGTTAGAGGGGATGGGGAACAAATGGGACACTTTTGGAGTGCAGAATCTGCTTGTGACCTAGGAAGATGGCCTTACAGTTGACCCTTGAACAATGCAGGGGTTACAGGGGCTGGACCACCGCCCCCCCCAGTGGACAATCTGCATCTGACTTATGACTCACACCTAGACCTAAGTTGTTCCTTGATCTCCGAGGGGGATTGGTCCCCTCATGGAAACCCAGATCCATGGATGCTCAGGTCCCCTATATGAAACAGCGTAGGTCAATGCATGCTATAGTCAGCCTTCTGCATCTGAGGACTCCCAACCTCAGACCCAACACACTACAGGCATTTATTGAATGAAGTCCACACATCAGTGGACCTGCGCAGTTCAAACGCATGTTGTTCAAGGGTCAACTGTATTAGTCCTAATTCTTCACCATCCCCTGTGTCCAGAACTGGCTAGAAAATCTGTAAGGTCCAGTGAAAAAGAAAACTGTGGGCTCCATGTCCAAAAGGATTTCAAAAAGAATTTTATGAAACTGACAGCAGAACATTCAACCGAAGGTGGAGCCCTTCTGAGTGTGGGGCCGATTGATGTGTGACTGTACAGGCCACAAGCCCCAGAGGCGGCCCTGCCTGTGTCTGAGCATTGCCATAGGATTTTGCAATTCCTCCTGGTAGAAGCAGAGTGCATTTCCTCTCCCCAGATGTCGGGCTCTGCCACCTGATGGAATTTGCCAATGGCATTTGAGCAGGCATGTGAGTGTGTACTGAGGCTTGAAGAGTCCCTGGGTGTTTCCACTCTCCCTCTTGCACTTCTGACCACCAAGGCCAGCCCACAGGTGCAAGGACCATGAGAGGTGTGGGTTATAGACCTGAGCCTACCTGTATAGCTCAGAGCCAAGCCCGCGGGGTCAGGTGACCGCAAGTCCGCCTTTAGATGTGTGAGCAGGTATGTATGACCTTATTGTTTTAGGGTACTGAATTTTGGAGTGATTTGTTATGCAGCATTAACACCATAGCTAACTGATACTAGAAGCATGGTCCACCTTTCTAAGGAGGAAAAAATGTTTAAGTAATTTTATTCTGTGCCAGAGATGAGCCATTTGCTAATGCTACAAATTTACAAGTAAACAGTTTCCAACTCTGTCCCATTTCTTTTTTTTTTCAATTGTTAAATTTATTGGGGTGATATTGGTTGATAACAATTACATAGGTTCCAGGTATACAATTCTACATTACACTGTCTATGTGTTGCATGATGTGCTCATCACCCAGAATCAACTCTCTTTCCATCAACATATACTTGATGCCCCCTCCCTACGCCCCGCTCCTGCTCTCCTACCCACGTCCCCCCTTACCCTCAGGTAACCCCCGAACTATTGACTGTATCCATGAATTTTTGTTTCTTTGTTACTTTCAGTTTTATATTCCACCTATAAGTGAGGTCATATGTTTTTTGATTCTTTCAATCTGACTTATTTCACTTAATAAGATGGTTTCAGGGGGAGATCCAAGATGGCGGCATGAGAGGAGAACGCCGATAACTGCCTGGGAAGGGCCTTGTGAACAGAGGGGAATCCACAGGGGAAACCCTGAGAAGCAACCTCAACTAAGAGAACCACACAACGTAGAACAACACACAAAGGTTAGAGAAAAAGGGGGAGAGCGGGAGAGAAAAGGGGAAGCAGCGGTTCGGGGACAGAGACTCGGAGCACGGCCCGGGGCTGGCAAAAACAAAGGGGGATTGGGGGACTACGGTCAAGTGGAGCTGGATCGAGGGCGGGTTGGAAGCCAAGACCTAGGGAGCGTGAAAGCCCCACAAGACTGTGGACAATTTAACATCCGAACTCAAGGGACAGCACGCAGTGCCCTCATCAGATCACAGAGCCTAAAGTGGAACAGGGACTGTGGAGCAGGGCGGCGGCACTTCCCGGCGGGTGGGGTGAGAGCAGGACACCAGCCCACAACAGCTCAGCACCCCTGATTTACGGAGGAGATTGACTGTGAGGGAGCGCCTTCTGAGGACAGGGCTCTTGGAGTGAGGGCTGGGGCTTGAGTGGGCACAGCTGCATTGGACGTGCTTGGAGTGAATCTGGTGGTCTCAACAGAGCCGGGAGCGTAGAGCGGCTGCCGCCCGAGCTGCAGCCTGTGCACGCAGGGCTTTCGGCGCCCTGCCCGATGGGCTGCCGCGACACCACTGCTTGCTTGCCAGTGCGCAATTGGGCTCTTGGTGCCCCGCTCACCAGGCCACTGCGGCACTGCTGCCAGCACGCAAGTGCGCAACTAGGCTTTCGGCGCCCCGCCCACCAGGCCACTGTGGCACCACTGCCTGCTTCCCAGCGCGCTACAGGGCTTTTGGCGCCCTGCCCACCAGACCGACGCAGCGCCACTGCCTGCGCGCAAGACCGGCTGTCGGCGCCCTGCCCACCGGGCCGCTGCAGCACTGCTGCCTGCTCACGAGCGCGCAACTGGGCTTTTGGCGTCCCGCCCACCAGGCCTCTGGGGCATTGCAGCCCGCGCACGCAACTAGGCTGCTGACCTGGTCGCCGGGTGTCATTGCCGGCGCTTGGGACTGCACGGCCGACCACAGCCTTTGCCAAGCCCCAGCCCATTCAAGTGCTGCCCTGCGGGCGTGGCTTGCAGATAAATTGAAGGAGGGGCAGCCAGGAAGAGGAAAGACCAGAGCTCCTGTGCCCCGCCCGCACAGAACCACCAGCCCCCTTGCTGAAAGAAGAATCTGCTATTGTGTCTCAGGCCCACCCTAGCTCCTACTCACATGCCCCCACCCCTGGCCACACCTTTACTACCCTGCTATCTAACAGCTAAGACAGCAACCTGAAGTGCCCCAGGACACAGAAGCTGTCTGCTTCTCCCAACCCTCTCCCAAAACCTCCTTCTCTCACAACTGAGCCCAAAAGAAAAAATGAAGAGAAGCCCATTTGATAGGCAACCTTCCAGAGGGAAAACAGACTCATGTGTAAAGCAAAAAGAACCATATCAAACACAATGCACACCTCAGAATCCAAAGCCCCTCCAGAAGATCAGGGGCAGTCTTTAGTAAAGGACCTTGCACACTTGGAATCAAATCTAAGTGAAACAGAATTCAGGGCTGCATTAATCAAGACACTCAGAGAGCTCACTCAATGCTGGCAA
>PVKE010011601.1:0-39908 GCA_004027555.1 Craseonycteris thonglongyai
TTTGTATAAGTGTATCGGAATTCTTGATGAAACAGGTAAATCGGGTCTGACCAAGAGCTCTGTTGTGAGTGATCCATAATATGGCAAAATGCAGCAAATGTAGCCAGTCTTCGAGTCAGCTAGAGTATAAACTCTGATACCCCATTTTGTCGGTTTCTTAGGATTGTATGTTATGATTTGACACTTCAAATCAGCCTGGTGCTGCAGCGGCGCCGCTCGAGTTGCTGCTTCAAATCAGCCGGGCACTGCAGTGGCGCCGCTCGAGTTATAAGAGCTACAATCACTTCACAGTCCATGCTACACGGAATTCCACCCCAGACATTGCGAGCGATCGATGATCGACCAAAATTGGCCTCGCAATCGACCGGTAGATCACGATAGACTTGTTGGCCACCCCTGCCCTACAGTATGTTCCCCTGATTTATTTATTTTATAACTGGAAATTTGTACCTCTTATTACCCTTCACCTTTTTCACACTTTCTCCCATTCCCTTTCCCAACATACTCCTTTTATGAAATCACCATTTCTCTTTTTTTGACCTCTAGCCTGTTATATATCAATGTATTTATTGCCCACCCAATTCACTCTTCCTATCCTGGTGGCCAATTGTTTCTGTGATAACATAGGAAATCAGAACTGTGGATGATACTGTGTCAAACAAAGCTTTTTTATTTCCACTTGGTTTAAGCCTGATAGAGAAGTTGGCTATGTAGCACCTCCACAGATTGCTCATCTAGTGACTTAAAATGAACCTGCTCCTATGTCCCAGCCCTCCACAATTAAAATGTGTGCATTCATCCCATCCAAAGTGTGCTACTTCTTTACTTCTATCTCTTCACATTTTACAAAGATGTGGTAGGAAAGAAACCAAAAAGTGATGGTGAATCAATATAGGGATTAGTTATGGGAAGAAACATTGCTATCATCAAACCTGAAGGAGCCATAGGAGAGAGGGTTTGTTGTTAGAACTAGTGATAGCTGTGGGTCAGGGGCCTCCCAACAGGAGTGTGGCCATAGGTAGAAGATTTGAACCACTTCAAGATAATAGGCTGGCAGGGGGGAATCAATATCCTGATATTTCTCTTTTCAGCTGATTCCTTCATAGGTGGAACCTCAAGAAAAGTATGAGAACCAGAGTCCAAAGAGGTCAGCTTCCTAGGGCACATAGCAGGGCCAGGAGGGTAGAGAATTGTTTGGGAGGAACTAATAGAAAACAGCATTATCTCAGTTTCCCCATCTATAAAATGAAGATGTACACTGCCAGGATTAAATATAATGATCTGTGTAAGCATTTTGCACAGCACCTAGAATATGATAAGTATCCTATAAATGTAGGCTCGTAACAGTAGTAGTGGTAGTGAGAGTAGGATTAAGATATTTTTACTAAATTTCATCTATAGCATCCTTAAGTGGCCCTCCCAGTACCCTAAAAATTAACTTACTTTCATATCCCAATGTTGTTACAGAATAGACTTGAGTAAGACCTGTTCATTTTGTCACAGTCATACCTATAGGTATGAATTCATAACTACATGCCTCTTTAACTTTGATAGATGGAAATTTAATTAAATTATTGTTTTAACTATAGGATTCTGTAGATTAGCTGTATAAGGCATTGGAGGCTTAATGGATACCATAACAAAAAAATACCCAGTCTGTCTCTTCCTTAATTTATACCTCAATGCAGATTCTGGGAAGGAGGGCCTGGAACATAAGCTTTAAGTTGAATGGATAGATAGGGCTATGGAAATCATATAGAACCAACCTTCCTTTTTTCTCCTTTCCCTTACTCTCTTTCTGTCTGTTTCCACTGATATATGAGTTTGAAGAAAAAACCCAGAGACATAGATACCCAAGTCAGTGCAATTACAAATAACTAGAAGGCCTATTGAGTTGTTAAATTATGTTTTTGTTTAGAGTAATTTATTAAATGTCTGAATTGTCATTTGCATTATTAAGTTGCCCTAAATATTATCTACAATAACCTTCAAATTCTAACAGTTGACAATTTTATGCTCAAAGTACATCTTTTCTGTGTGTGTACCGATAGTGTATCTTAAATTACCTATAAGAAAGGTGATGGCCCAAGCAATTAAGGAATGGGCTTAAGTTTTGTCTCAGTTCAGTACAGTATATTTGTGATGCTTTATACCCCATAGATACTTGTGAGTGCAGAAATGTCTGGTTAGTTTGGAGTTTTAGAAGGAATGAATAAGATTTAGTTCAACATTAGAGACATTGCCTTTTCTCCCAGGTCAATTTAATAAACCCAAAGTTGACAAAGTATTGCTATAATAGCATTCTGCACATCTCAAAATTACTTTGACATTTAATATCCATTTGTGGGGTCTTCTGTGTGGTCATGAGTCCTAATTACACTGTGAAGAGATCAGAGAGGTCATGTGGCTTAAACCCTCATTTTATGAATAAGGGAACTGATGCTCATAGGAGCTAAGCGACACTCAAGATCACCGCACTGGTGAGCTAGGGAACAATGGTTATCGCTTTACTTACTTAGAGTTTTTATTTTGGAGACTTTTATTAAAATGAAGCATTCATATTTTCTTTCAGGCCCATATCTATGAGGTCTGAGTATTCTTTTGGTTATTCATTTGAAAATATTTATTATCTTCTATTATGTGCTGGGCACTGAGCTAGGTGCATAATATGTATATAGTGGTGAAAAAATGTACAGACTTTCTACTCTCTTGGAGACCTACAGTTGATTTATAGATATTTATCATGTCATAATATGAATCATCATCATAAATTATTTATTGGTGGCTTACTCTATGCCAGGCACTATGATATACAAACATAAAAGCAGAAGCTAAGTGCTACATGCATCCTCTCATTGAATGAACTCTAGGAGAACCCTGTAATAAAGATGCCTCTAACATTAACCACGAGGGGTAATTGAGATCAGACTCCACAGTCATGATGGGTGGTATAGGTGGCTGAGTCAGTTTTGTTCTCACAGACTGTAGAGCTGAGAGAAACATAGGCTAATCATAATTTAGCTACTTAAGCTAATTATTAACTTAGCTAATTAACTTTTCAGAGCCTTAAGTTTCCTTTACATCCAGCAAACTTTATTAGTAAAAACTTGGGCTTTGAAAACTGAAAGGTATGGTTTGATTCCTGGTTTCTCTGTTTACTAGCTGTGTAACCAGCTCATAAAGTATTAAGAACTCCTTGTGGAGCTTTTTAGAGGATAAAATGAGGCAACTACATAGAGGATGTGATATTTACTCCCTCCCCTCCTCATCTGTACGTTGGGGATGGTGTTGCACAGCCTGACCACCATGCAGGATTGTGGTAGCCATGGAGACAATGGAAGGGCAAGGGCGCTGTAAACAATGACGCATTACTGCTCCACTGTTCCCCTTATGGAGGGATTCAGAAACGTGTATTGAGTGATTTTCGTATAAGCTTTCTATTGAAGTTTAACATGTATATAAAAAAGTACACATATCATTGGTGTGCAACTTTATTAATTTTCACAATGTAAATATATAGGGTTTCATACCTCTGGAACCCACATCATAAAATAGAACATCCTAGAAGGCCCTGTAGCACCCTTCACTCTTTCCCGGTTGCTATCTCAACACAAAGGTAGTTATTCTGATTTCTAATAGCATAGATTAATTATTTTCCTATTTTGGAACTTTTTTTTTTTTAAGAGAGAATTTTATTTTATTTATTTATTAATTTTTTGACAGAGAGAGAGAGAGAGAGAGAGAGAGAGAGAGAGAGAGAGAGAGAGAGAGAGAGAGAGAGAGAGAGAGAGAGAGAGAGAGATACAGAGAGAGAACTGAACTGGGGGCACTCCCCAGTTCAGCATATGAGTCCGCACAGACTGGGGCTGGGATTCGATCCTCGGTCCCCGGCGCTGCAAAGTGAGCGCTTAACCCCTTGAGCCATCCCGGCTTCCCCTATTTTGGAACTTTTTATGAATGAAATCACAGAGAGTGTTCTCTTTTGTCTGGCTTTATTAGCGTTCATTGTGTTTGAGAGGTGGATTCATTTTGTTCCATGTCATTAAGTTCCTTCATTCACATAGCTTTAGAGTATTCTGTAGTATGAATATACCACAATTTATGTGTTCATACTTTAGGTGATGAACATAAGTTGTTCTTAGGTTTTGGCTTTTAAGAATATCACTGTTATGATCATTCAGATACATGCTTTTGAGAACATATGAGTATGTATTTTTATTGTATGTACATTTTTTAAAAGATTTATTTTATTGTTTTTGACAGAGACAGAGAGACAGAGACAGAGAGACAGAGACAGAGAGAGACAGAGAGAAAGGGGAGGGCACAGAGCAGTGTCCATAGTTGCCCATCATCAGTTTTTGACATAGTTTTGCTCCACACAGGCAGGCAGGGGCCGCACAGGATGGGAACTAGGCTGGGTGTCCTTCTGCATGGGAGGCACGCCCCCATGAGCTGGGGGCTGAACCAGGGGCCTCCCACATGTACAGCTCACCCAAGTGAGAACCAAACTGGGGGCCACACCCCTGCTCAGCACATGGGTCTGCATGGGCTGGGGCCGGGATTCAATCCTTGGACCTCGGGGCTGCAAGGCGAGCACTCAACCTGCTGAGCCATCCTGGTTTCCCTGTACATTTATTTTGGTGTGAAATTGCTGTACTAATGGGTATACATATGTTTAATAGAAATTGACAAATAGTTTTCCAAAGTGATCATACCAATTTAAACTTCCACAAATAGATTATATTTTAACGTCTGTAAAATTCTCTTAAATCCATAGTGCAATTTTACAAAAATATAGTTTGAATCATGTGAAAGATGGGTATATGTTTTTCTCTTTTGTTGACATTGTATTATGGTTATGTTTTTTGATTTTGCAGGAAACAGCCTAATTTCCATGAATATAACTTTTAGGGAGGGGTTTGTTACCATGTGCACATGAATTAGAAACAGCTGAATTATGTAGATTTAGAAAGGTCATAACAATGCACACAGTCCAGGCTGTGGGATCTTGAGTGTTCTACTCTTTGGGCTTACCTCTCCTTGTATGGCATTTTGGTATCCTGAGGGGTAGTCCATCCTCTCTGAGCTTGTGTTTTAGCTGGAAGTTACCATACATACTGCTCTGAGCCAACATCCATTCTGACTGGTCATCTGTTCTGGTTGGTTGCTCCCCTGCCACGTGCTTTGAGAATATTTGATTATCATCTTTACTTATGGGGAGCTATTCTTTGTGATCAGTTGTTAGGATTTCTGGCCTTCTACTGCACTATGTACCATTCCTAAGCTAATGAGCCTCAGGAGGCTACCTGCTCCCATCAATTCCCAGGGAGCTGGTGCATGTGCCCGTTAGCCTTCTAGATTCAGGGGTTGTGGATACCCTTTGTTTATACTAGATGCTAGATGAGTTACACAGAATCATAATAAAATTTTAACAGCCATTCTTTTGAACTAAGAACATGAAATCTTTTTAATTTTTATTTTTTACAATAGATACCTTAATGCAGACCTCCCTCTACTGACTTAGTAATATTTTGATGGATCTTTATAGCTTAGAAAAAAAAGGTAGAACTTGCCATTTTGTGCTAACTTAGTCTATGTTTGTTCAACTAGTGTTCATTAAGAAAGGAATCTATGAGGGCAGCAGGGAAGGCAAGTCTAAACAGTTCTGCAGTTAATGAGCAAAATGGATAGTAGAGGAGCTCCTTATGGGACCCAGGTCTAAAAACCATTCCTGAAAATGCCACATCTTGGAGTTACTTTATGAAATCCTTTATTGGGTTAGTGGGTTTAGTTGTAATATGAAAGTAATGGCCAGAAGTTATATTCTTGCTTTTAGCTTTTAGACTCTACTAAAGATAGAGGGCCGATTTAATCTCTTCTACCTTCTGGTATTACAAACAATTTCCCCTAGGAATATTTTCTTGGCCCAACATATACTTAATATTTTTTAGCTAATACTCCCTGTTATCATCTAGGTGTTTTTTGAAACTATATGGCCTATGCAAATAAGTTTCTAATTTACATTCTTTATACAAATTTATATAAATATTTCTGTAGCACTTCTGAACTGGAGGTGGAACCATTACAAAATATCATGGTTAAAAAACCTTAGGCTTCTGATGAGTTTAGGTGGGTATTTAAGACCTCTTTCCACCATAGACACACAACTGAAGATCCTAATTAGAGAATCCGTTAAAAATATCTTGACCTACTCTGTGGCTTAATTTATATATGTGACACTTTTCTGAAAGTGAAGTGATTAATATTAGTCAGTGCATGGCATGCATAGGACCAGAATATCCTGTTCTAATAAGCTATTAAACTAACAGGGTAATTAAAAATTGGAATGAAAATGTCATTTTACTGCTATATTTCTATAAATAAGTTAAACTTTAAGCATTATTTAAAGCTTCAGTGTAATATATTTAGCATTTTTTAAAGCAAGTCTAGAAGCTGCACCTATTTCTAGAAATGTTCTCTCTGCTCTGTAGCTAGCCTTTTGTGGAAACAGTAGATTTTAAACACTTGATTCATTTAAATGGCTCTTCTTTTGGTTTCAAGAAAGCTTGAGAAGAGTTACAAGGAAGTTTAGTGGATTCGTCATTCACTTTCTTATGGATCATTCACATGTGTCAATGCCAGGGAACGTTTAACTGATTAAAATGTTCTGAGTGAATTTGTCATTTGGAGTACTGCTTGAATGAATGTCTTTATTTTATTGAATATATCCTACTGGTATTATTTAGGTTTGCTTCCAATATTAATTCATACAAAACTCTGGGTAACTTATCCATAGAGTGTGTGTCCAAGTCACGTCCATAATGTATGAGGGCTGTCTGGGAAGTATTGAACCATGTAATAGGAAAAAGAGAGGCATTAATGGCTGGATTTTTTCTGGACAGCCCTCTTATTTGGTCAAATAGTCTTTGTGGCTTTTGAAAGATATATGGGAATTTAACATTCAGTGTAGTTTATAAAATCTAGGGTTGTCATGTTTAAATGATAAACTTAAGAGTGAGATGACTAATTTTATAAACTTTTATCAGTAATAACCCATAAATACTGAAAAAACATAGATTCTCTAAAAACTCCTTAATATTTGAAACCCAAGTTTTTAAACAAATATATCAGTCTGTCTCAGATACAAAAAAATTCTGAACTTGTAGCATTATTGATCAGCATAAGCACTTCTTTCATCTTTTTGTGTAAGTGGTTTCTTTCCATGCTATACTGATTATTTGAAATTGAAGTTCTGTTTCCAATTTCAAATTCTTAGAAAGGTCCCACTTAGCCAAAGAACATAAAATGCTTACTGCCAAATTAGCTGTTGCTGCAGAACATGAAAGGGAATCCTGAGGCCATTATCACACCTAGAAGTAGTCCTTTTGTAGCCTTCAATTTCTGAGATAGCTTAGAGAAAATAAAATATTCAGATAAGGGAGAGTAGAAAGGTGAGATTTTTAACTACATATTTTCTTTTTAAACTTTTCTTTCTTTTCACTCTCCATTACTTCCATTCCTCCTTTATCTACCCTCTTCTAAGGGTGTTAACTTAATACTTTACGTTCAAGATTTCCCTTGTGCTAAGTGATGGGAGCAGGGAAATACATACTTTATTCTTGCCTGTGCAATGAGTGAAGAAAATGGGAAATTATAGCAAATTCACCACCAGATTTCAAAGGTTACAATGCCCTTCTTATACAGGGTTTGATGTGACCTTCAGCAGAACACATTCACTCTGTTGATGGGAAAGGAAAACTGTCTTTGAGGGGCTGAAATGGAGGCTGCACTGTATTTATACTCCAAGAGTCTTTTTAGCCTAGTGCTCAAGAATGATATTTATTTCCTTTATTCTTTTATTTATTTATTACAAAATATTTGTTGACTCTCCACCTTATGATAGACACTAAGCTAGGTCCTAGGGCCCGGCCCACAAGATTAAAGCATTGAGGGAGAGGCAGATATGAATTAAAGGCTAACTCAAACATCAATTGACACAATGGGATGAAAGGTATGTGTAAGACTGTGTAGCACACATGGAAGGTGGTCAAGGAGGCCTGAGCCTGGCTACTTGGGCAAAAGCGGCAGAGAAAGAGGCTCCAGGAAAATCCCTTGAGGAGGAGGAGTCAAGTTTAATGGCCAGGAGAATGGACTGTCACACACAGCAAGGCCAGAAGATACAGGAGACCGAGGGCCTCTTTTCAGTTGGGCAAATGGTACAGATTTACTCAACTCAGACTGTTCCTTTTCTAATAAGATGGGAATATCCACATCTGGATGACACAACCCATGTATGCTTAATAAATATTTATTGAAATAGGAGAGCTGATTCACACACTTAGTGTAGTAGTTGAAGGGTGCTTAACACATGCAGAGGTGATTCCTGAGTGTCTAGAAAAGAATATTTTAAACAGAGAGAAGAGAGAGGCAGTTTAACAGTTTCTCTCTTTCAAAAGAAGCAACATAAAAGGAGGTGTTAAAAGTGGGGGTGAGATATCAGATGACAGAAAACATAAGAAAATTAAGTTAATGATATTATGATTCAGAACTTATCATTCTTTTTTTAAATGTGATAATGGCATTGATTTTATAAAGATTTACAGTTCTTGTCTCCCATTATATGTCAGTGTGTGTGTGTGGGTGTATGTGCATATGTGTACACACATACCTGAGGCCAAATTAAATTTTGGTAAAAGAGGGTAGGGTTGCCAGATTTAGTTTATAAAAATATGAGATTCCTAAATTTGAATTTCAGTTAAGCAATAAATAGTTATTAGCATACGTATGTCCCAAGTGCCCTACAATGGGGAGATTTTCCTCTAAGAACTCAGGGGGGTCAGTTGCCCCACTTTTTCATATTTTAGACCATTGCACATGCAGTGTTTATATTTATGTTTATTTCCAGTTCATTCCTGCCATATTTATTTTTAGAATTATAATTTCTCAGTAGCCTGGAACCTGTGGTGAGTGTGCAGTATCATGTTGAAGGATTCTGTCCTGGGGAGCCAGTTGATTTATAGCCAAGACTGTCTCCTTGCTCTGGGCTTCTGTGTCTCCAATGTTAATATTTCAAGACTAAGGCTGGAGCATTTTGCCAACTGCTGTGCCCTTTGGAGCATCGACACAGAGGGCTGCCTTTGCTGCAGAGGCCCCACACGGTGATTATTCACCTGCCTTCTGGGAACTCAGCATTGGCTCCAAAGCCCCTTACCAGTTTCATAAGACATCCGCTTCCTCTTAGGAAGATCTTTTAGGTGAGCAAGGGGAACCCCATATAACTCCGCCATACTGATTGAAGAGCTCACTGTGTGTACATACCATAAAAGGGAAACAGATTCATGCAGCTAAAACTTAGAAAGTAATCTATACACATGAAAAGCATTATAGTTTGGATGGCAAGATTTAAAAATGTTCCTAAATATTGATGATGATGAAGTAAAGAAATAGAATTCGATTAGGACACATAGAAGCAGTTATAGTATGCATAACAATTTGTTTTTTCTAAAGAAGAAAGTAGAAATTGAAAAGCTGAGATATTAATATGAAAATTGAGGTTTCAGATGAAATACTGCCTATAAAAATGTTTTGTAAACCATGAAATACTTATACTTCTCCAATTTAAAGGCAACACATTATTAGAACCAGTGAATTCCTAAAGTGAGTAAGTTATTTTATGTTAAACGTTAGAACATTTTGAATGAAAATTGTAGACTATCAAAACCAGCAATTGGTGTTGAAGTTCAGCTGTTCTTATTTCATTGAAGAGGCTTATAGAAGGGAAATGATTTGTCTTAAGGCTACCTGGCTGATTAGAAACTGGTATAGAATCCAGATATCCAGTTAAACTCTCTACTGTTCTTCCCACTTCACTTAGCCACGTCAGTTTTGAAGTTTCCACTATGGGCCTCAATTCTGTGTTGTTGATACTTCTATACAGGGAACTGGTTATTCAGCATATTTCACATACGTACAGCACAGATTATAGTCCCAAGGAATTATTATATGGTGTATTAGTTCCCTGAGGCTGCTGTAACTAATGAACACAAACTTGTTAAATTAAAACAACAAAAACTTTTCAAAGCTCTGGAAGCCAGAAGTCTGAAATCATGAGTCAGCAGGAATGCACGCCCCTGGGAAGCTCCAGGGAGCCCGGTCCAACTTCCGGAGGCTGCTGGAATCCCTTGTCTTCTGCCTGCATCACTCCAGGCTCTGACTCTCTTCACATTGCCTTCTTTTCTCTCTGTGTGTCTTATCCCCTTCTGCTTTTCTCTTCTAAGCACACTTGTGATGGCATTTGGTGCCCACCAGGATAATCTAGGATAATCTCTGTATCTCAAAATCCTTAATTTATCCACAGCTACAAAAACTACCATACAAGGTAATGTTCACAGGTTCCAGGGAATTCATATCTTTGGGGGACACCATTCAGCCCACTACACACAGTGAAATAAAATTCCTTAGAAACTTATAAATTTAACTAAAAAGTTGTATATTTCCTTCATTTGTCTGTATCCTCTTTCAATAACCTACTAGTGTTTAGCTATATTATAAGTGCTTTGAAGGTCTAGAATGAATATAGAATAGCTGGACTTATCAGTCTCAACAGTGATAACTAACATACATGTATGCAATTCAATACATATATTAAAAATACCAAAGCTACAGTATTGTAGGCAAAAAGGAGTCCACTGATATGAAGTATCACTGAAATGATGCAAAGAAAAGATGTTAATTAAATATCACCACTTCTCAAAGTAAAGGAAACAAGTGTATTAATGGAGTGTTAACCCTTTTATTTTGTGAGTCAGTTATGCCAATTTCATCAAAAACCGGAAAAAGTGCATTTAGCACCTGCATGTAGGAAAGATCTGTATAACTGTTTTCTTCAGACAGTTGTTTTAAAGTTTGGTCAGATTCCACTTTTCATCCTCCATGACTACTGATATTTCCTATATCTTACTCCCTGACCATCTCCAAAAATGATATAAAGTAGCTTATTATGGAAGATATATGCAATTACAAATAAAATTTCAAACAATTATAGAAGGAAAAAGAAATAAATGTGTCTTCCAAATTTAGGCTAATATACTCATTGAGGATGAATATATTTCCTCATCCACAATAATGAGCACTTACTTCTAAGCTTCCTGGTAGCCAAGGCAAAAGAAATCTTCAAAAGTGTAACATGATGCTTGTTATTTCAGTGTTTACTTTTGCTTCTTCCCCCAAACTCGATCTGAGATTGTTACAGAAATGTTAGTGATCACCTCCAGTCTTAGCTATTATTCCAGAAACAAAGTTAATTTTGATTTATAATCACAATGAATGCTTCCAATTTTTATATACTATATTACATTAGCTTGACTACTTCTTAGGGCCTGGCTTTAGATTATATATCATGATATTAAAATCAATATATGCTAGTAAGTGCCCTGACTACACTAGATTCTCATCCTCTTCTTTTACCTGTGAGCATTTCATTAAGATGAGTGTTTTTTCCTCAAGGCCGTTCTTTGTTTCTAGCTGAATCCCATTAACTGGTGCAAGGCACATTTTCAGTAAATCTTCTTACCTGGAGACTCTACATACCACGTTTATATGCGGTATAAACATTACCCTGGCAAGTGGGTTGTTGTTTTACTCAACCATTGCTTAACTGATATCTTTTGATTTTCACTAAGAAAGTCTCAGAAAACATTCCATAGGTGGTCTGAATTTAAGGCAAATATAGGCAGTGATTAGACCAATTATAGATAAATGGGTAAGGAAGCTGTGAGAATGTGTGTGACTTGAATAATTATTAAACACCAGTAAAACAGCACAGTTGGAGATTTAGACACCCATGTGGGTTTAAAGTATCATTTTATATAGCTGAACCAAATTAAAACAATATTTTGTGTGAACATTAAATTTTTCTTTCTTAAAGTTAAATACTATGGGGATTTGGTGTAACGGATTACTAATTTTCAGCTCAAGTAGTTCACACCTCTTTTGAGATCTTATTTGTGGCCAGTTGAGCATGTGAGACTGAGAGGCAGTTAACTATGCTTTCTTCATGGCCACAGCTTTTGCCTTCAACTCCTCTGGGCTGTTTTAACTGGTGTATCACTGCTCCCAGGCTGAACTAGGCAAAATAATGTTAATAGACCTAGAAAGGCATCTCAAAGCTTCTTTCTTTTTTATTCTTCTTTTTTTTATTTATCTATTTATTTATTATTGTTAAATTTATTGGGGTGACATTGATTGATAACAATTACATTGTTTCCAGGTGTACAAGTCTACATTACATTGTCTATACATCGCATTATGTGCTCACCACCCAGAATCAGCTCTCTTCCAACACCATATGTTTGATTTCCCTGCCCTACTCCCCCACAGCTCCCCCCACCACCTCCCCCATTACCCTCAGGTAACCACTAAACTATTGACTGTGTCCATGAGTTTTGTTTCTTTGTTACTTTCAGTTTTATATTCCACCTATGAGCGAGGTCATATGTTTCTTGATTCTTTCAGTCTGACTTATTTCGCGTAATGAGATGTTTTCAAGGTCCATCCATGCTGGAGCCAATTGGACCTGAAATAAAAAAGTAAAAGTAAATATGGACAAACTGAAACAACAAAAACATAAAAGGGGAGGAAGTAAAGTTTAAATTTCCAAAGAGAATGGAGATAAGAAAGATCCTTAAAAAAGGAACCACTGCATATATGAAACTTTATTTTATATAAAGTTCATAGTAACGACTGAGAAAGAACTTAGAACTGGGACACATAACAATAAAAGAAGAGAAAACAGAAAAAACAGTCCTAAACACCATCAAACTAAAATAACCAATGGGAATAAAAAAAGCAAGGAAACAATTGTATAAAAGAGCTACCAGAAAACAAAAGATAGAATGGCTATAGGAAATCCTCTATGTCAATCATCACCCTAAATGTAAATGGACTGAAGTCACCAATAAAAAGACACAGAGTAACAAACTGAATTAAAGAACAAAACCCAACCATATGCTGTCTACAAGAGATACACCTTAGCCACAAGGACAAACACAGACCCAAGGTGAAAGGGTGGAATAAAATACTCAAGCAAATGGCACGCAGAGAAATGCAGGTGTAGCCATACTTATATCTGAAGAAGCAGACTTCAGGATCAAAGCATATTTCATATGGACAATTGATTAACAAAGTAACCTTTTCATTTTATGGGAAGCAGTGTAGTCTAATATAATGACTTGTGGGCTATCTATGAGGACATGCTCTGGCTTAATGAGTCTCTGGATATTTTAGGTAGAAAAGTTTGAGTTTGAAAGAAAAGTGGCATGTAATTCAGAGAAGTGGGAAATTTTAAGGTTTAACTACTGTTTATTAGTTAAGAGCTTAGCTTTCCCTCAAGTGTTGGAATGCTTGAGTTCAAATTGCTCCATTTAGCATCTGTATGCCTTTGGGCAAGTTATTCTTTCAGTCATCAGTTTCCTCATCAATAAAATGGACACAATAATAAGACCACAAGTTAATGAGTTCTGATTCGAATTCAATGTACTAATTTGTGTAAAGAAATGATTAGCACAATGCCTGGCATGTGATAAGCTCTCAAAGGTAGTTGATCTTTTTGTTGTTGTTTTTGCAGCTAATGTTATCTTTACTATCATGTGGGAAATTTTGTGCAAATAATAAATGACAGTTATTTTTTATAGAGAATGTGTGATAGCATCTGTAGTGAATATATAAACAATTCTTGCATTTCCCCAAGTGCCTAGTTTATTTTAAACAAAAGATTCATGACTCAGCTCAAATGCACAAGTAGATTAGCCTTTGCACATAATTCACTTAATACCAGCTACAATGTTTGGTAATTATTTTAAAGTCCTTGATCTAAAGGAGGTGTACAGAGGTATTCTACCTGTATGAATTGCTTTTCTTTTGATTTCAACAATTCTGAAAACATAGGTTTATTATAGGAATTTTTTGTCTCCCAATGATTTTTGAACCGTATGCAATTTTGTACTAGCTGTGGCTGGTAAGGTTATCCTTATTGCTCTCTCTGGTATAATCACTGAGTCATTTTGTTTTAATGTTTCAGAACTTGTCTGGTTTACTCTTGGCACTTACATGTTTAGTGTTTCAGAAGAAAACAAGATGAAGGACCCTTTCTGATTCCCACCACATTAGAAACAGAGCTGAAAAATAAAAGCGACAAGATGTATATCCTAATTTCCTTTTATTTCATCAAATCTGAAACCTTAGGGAGACTATGGCTACATGTTGGGAATCTTTATCTATTTATTTATTTATCTAGCCTATATCATTCATTTTAGGGGCATGAAGGAATTTTATAGGACTGTGAAAACAGAGTAAAAACATCATTGGGAATTATAAGGTGGGAAATAGCAACGATTTAGCAAAACAAATATAAACAATATTTCATAAAGCATAATTTTTCACACTTTAATCACTATAAAAACCAGAAAGCAAAATTGCCTAAATCTAGTTGATTGGTAGTATATCTTGTTGGTTGTGGTGAACAATCAATTATTATCTATGAAGCTAATAACTGACTAAATAAGAGAAATATTGACTGTGTTCCATGGTATGGAAATAATTTATTAACTCAAGAAATAATTGTTGAATGGGGCTAGACGCTGTTTTAAACACTGGTAATACAAATGGTGAATAAAACGGTCTACCGCCTAGTGGGAATGACACTTTTAAGCTAATAAATAAGGGAAAATATAAATGAGCACGCTGTGCCTGATAAATGAAGTTGCAGTATGTTTAAAACGTTGGAGCCAGGGAAAGCTGGGATGGCTCAGTGGGTTAAGTGCTCGCTTTGAAGCCCTGAGGATTGAGGATCGAATCCCGGCCCTGGCCCAGGCAGGCCCATGTGCTGAACTGGGGTGTGCTTCTTGAATGCGGTGAGGCCCCCAGTTCAGTTCAAAAAAAAAAAAAAGAAACCAAACCTTTATGTATGGGGAAGCCGGGATGGCTCAGTGGGTTAAGCGCTCACTTTGCAGTGCCGGGGACCGGGGACCGAATCCTGGCCCCGGCCCGTGCGGAACCATGTGCTGAACTGGGAGCTCCCCCAGTTCAGTTCTCTCTGTCTGTATCTCTTTCTTTCTCTCTGTCAAAAATAAATAAATAAATAAATAAATATATATTTTAAAATGTTGGAGCCAGAATTTTGAGTACCCAGCTGAAATCACTTTTTATGGGAAATCATTTACTCTTAGGATAATGCATTAAAAATGTTATAACTATACCTGACATGATCTTCTCGAGTTTACAGTGGATTTAATGTGTTGGAAAACATTTATGTAAAATGTGCATGACTGACATGTAGATTAAATTTTTTTCTTACTTTCAAAATTGTTACTATGTAACTAATACCATGTAAAATCATGATGTGAGTGCCTGGCTCAGGTGAGAGGCAGTTGCTGCTGAGGAGAGACAGATGGATGGTTCCAGTCAGTAGCCACATTTGAAGTTCTGGCTGATTATTAATAGAGTCTTTCACTTCTAGGGTCAAGGTGATAGCCACCAATTAATAGGAGTGGCTGGAAGAAGAGTAAAGGATCTACACACTAATGCTATTTGTGCTGTTTGCAAAAGGCAAAGCGGCTTTGTGTGAGAATACTGTTCCCCCTCCACTTGAAAGCATTAAGCATTTGCTCAACCTAGAACTTTCTTTGATACTCCTCCCTATAAGTCCCATATGGCTTTCTCCCTTCTAAGAAAGCCTTTTGTAAGCTGCAACACTCTGTAAGTGCCAGCGGCCGTGGCCTAGTGGAAATATTCTGAGGTCCTAGGTAGTTCTGAATTAGAATCCCAGCTATGACTCTTTCTAGCTGTGTTACCAGAGCAAGTTATTTAACTTCCTTGATTGACAGCTTCCTTGACTCTAAAATGGTAGAGTGAAACCTCTCTTATAGGGTTGTATGAAGATTAATGAGAGGACCATAGATAAGGTGTCTTGTATAGGTCTGGCATCTTAGTTGGTTCTGCTTGGTACCAAAGCCTCACCTCTGGAAGCACTTGAAGTTATAAAGCTCAATGTCACGTTATTGTTTCATCCCTAGTCTCATATTTCCCGCATTGTAGTGACAATCATGCTCCTTTTCTATTTTCCATTGCATCTACCATAGTAGCAAATCAACACCTAATAAATGTTTGTTTTCAGCTTATGGACTGTCTTTTGAAACGTTTCTCAAAATTAGGAACCGTGAATGGCATGGAGAGTGATGCTTTTTCACACTGTACTTTCACAGATTTTGGTCCAGGGGTGGTCATAGGGGATGGAAGGTGACACCATATGAAATTAATGCTTAAAATCATGATGGTGAATAGAAAAATAAAGTGTGTCATATCATTTGATAACCTATGCATAGCCAAAATTACATAATGCATTTTTATTATAATTGAAACTGCAATGAACTGTGTGATGCCCATTTAGCCTGTCTAAAACACAATGGGAATTCACCTCCATAAAGGACAATAGTCACGGGGCCAATACCTTGGATTCTGGCCAATTTTAAACATCTGCTTCCTCCTGAGACACTCTGGAATTATCTTACAGGATTCAGCCTTAGACTTAGGCTTGGGAGCAGGGGAACTGGTTTACATTATAATATCTGAGGAGACTGATGCTGGCTGAACGTGGAGGGTAGCATGTCCTCATCTCACTAAATCTGCAGAGGTTGTGCTCTGTTCTCAGTGGAGTGTGTCTAGGCTCTCTGTCAGCGTTGCAGTTTCCTACCACAATCAAGGGATCTAGGAAAAATCTTCCACATAGTCCCGTAATACTTACTTAGTGAATAAAAAGAGAAAATAATAGGCGTTTTCTTTGTGTATCTTTATGTAATCCTAAGATTTCCAAGTCAATTTTTAGCATTATTCTAACAGTATAAAGATTTGGACAGACCCATATAGTAATGTTGTAATGATATTTGGCTTGTTGGTTTCTCAGTTCTAAGGAAATCTTTGCTTCTGGTGATAGAAACAGATAATAGTGTTCTTCTCTTGAATACTTTGGGAATAACATAGTTGTCCAAAATAGTAAATTTTATTTTGTAGGTTTATAACCCAAAACAGATTTTAAAGTAAGATTATATACATCTCCTGAGCAACACTGGTCAAACATTCATTCATTCAATAGTAAATATTTATTTAAGTAAGCACTATGTACTGTTCTAGGTTGCGTGGGAGTTTTAAAGATGTGAGGTTCAATCTTTCTCACTTAGGACATTACAATTATTTATTACGTATATTGACACAATATTTCACACACTAAAGCAATTGATCATTAAGAATTACTACAACAATGCCACATAAAATAAATTCCCACTTAGGAAAGAAAATAGGCTGATCTGAATTTCTATCCCATTGATAGTGCTATTTCTCATTGCAGACTAGTACTTAATGTAAGTTTTTGTGTGTGTGTGTGTGAATTTGAATATCATTGTTTTTTCAGCTTTGGCACAATCCTGAGGAAAACACTGGAGAGCCCCAGATTTTTCCATTTAGTTTGACTAGAGCTACCAAGGCACAACTCCCCACCCCTGTGAAGATTTATCCTGGGTCATGTGAGATACCTCCTATGCAAACATTACGAACTCAGAAAAATGAGTGGGAAGTGGTAATTATCACTTACAACTTCTTTACTGAAAATCTGAAAAATGTTAGATTATGAATTTTTAGAAGAGTGGTTAATAATCTGTTTAGGTGACTTGTTTTGGAGCCATGGACCAAAGATTTTGTTCAAGTTAAAAGTAAGGTAGAGTTTATCATAATTGTGATGGGGCCATTTGTTGTCTGTTTATAGGTTTGACTTACAAGGCTGGCATGAGAATTCATTTTTAAAAAAGTAATTCTAGCCACTACGTCTGAGATCTTGGTAGATCTGGTAGGGTGGTGGTATATAGACTTTCATAGACTCCTGAAATATTTTCTTCATTGTTCTCTTGGGAACAAAGTATATTCCTGGAAACAGAGTACCAGGATCAAATAAATTTGAAAAGTAGAAGAGTTTTTTTACTGCAAGATTTCTCGGGGTCTTTAATAATTAATATACACATGACTTCTTAAGACATGGATGTAAAATGCTGCCTTTCACAGACTTTTTCTTTAGGGAGGCTATTTTTCATGGAAAACATTTTAGGACACTTGGATATAATGGTTAAGCTTCTTAGAGTTATGAATGATTTAAAGATTGAGTTGGAGGGAGAGAGGGAATCAGTTGAACAGAGTAGTTATCGTTCTTGCATTACAAGAGGAGGAAACGGAGGCGCAGGGGTTAGTGACTTGCCTTTCATAGATTGAAGGCAGATCTTAAGATTGTGTATCAATCTCATCTCTGATTTAATGATTTTAAAAAATAAGGAAATCTGGAAGGAGTTTAGTAATTTTCTTAAAAAGATCAGTTGCTTTGTCTAATGCAAAATGTTCCTAGCTTCACTAAGGCTTTTTATTTTAAGAGTAAAAATTTTTCTAAACCATGTATAATTTAAGTAGAAATGGGATTGGGATTGCCAATAGTCTTCCCCTTTCTGTATGTTTCCTTTCTATATGGAATTTTAAATGAATGTATAGGCATCAGATGGTGATTCCTTAGCTTCAGACTCCTTATAATCACAATTCCATAAGGAGGGTTTATTCTGGTTCAATTTAACAGAAAGAAGGAATTATTTTTATTCCTCACACAATTCCTTTTTTCACTCTGAGTATTTCCCATTCCTATTTTTTCTCCTGGGCTAGATTAAAACTAGCTGTCCTTCATGTGACACTAGAGGAGTGAAGTCACAGTCATTGTTTGTACACAGATCTTCTGTATCTCACATCATGGTTGACCTTTTTCTATTCAGGGAGATGGATATTAATTGTCTGCTCTTTCAACAAGTTCTTTAGCTTTTGATATTTGGAATTACTATAAAAGCAAATTTGAAATTTCTTGGAATTATTTTCTTTGATTGAGGTGACTTCTGATGTGGTTTCTATTTGACTTATTCATACAAACTGTTCTACTTTTGGAACTTCCTTTTTTTTTATAGATCATGTATTTTAAGTCTATTTAAAAAGAAGATATTTCAAATCAATATACAGTGATTCAAACATTCTGAAGTTGGATCCAATTGGATCCAGAAGGATTGAGTGAATAAATAAACAAATAAATGAATGATAATTCTTGATATATTTATAGCAGATTAATGAAGGAGTAACTAGATTTACTTCATTTTTTCACAGGAAGGTCATGAATTTTAGCTGGTTTTGAGACCTCTTTCATGCTAAGACTAATAGTGATTCAACCCTTAGGCAGGTGACAATTTCTCGGGCTTTTCTGATGGTCTCATAATTTAATTACTTTTTGGTATGCCTTCCTGCTTATTTTACTTCACTTTTGTCTGTCTTATCAGGCTGAGCAAACAAATTGTTTTAGAGTATAATTTAAAGATTTCATAAACACATAACAACTTTTCTACCATATAGCTTCATTGAAATTATTATATTTTTCCAAACAAAACAGCAATGGACTCATATATAGAGAGCAAACTGATGGCTGCCAGATGGGAGGGGAGTTGGAGAGCTGGATGAAGAAAGGAAGGGATTAAAAGTACAAATTGACAGTTACAAAATAGTCACAGAGATGTAAAGTACAGCATAATAATGTAGTCAGCAATAGTGCAGTAACTATGCTTGGTGCCAGGTGGGTACTAGACTAATTGGGAGGGATCAATGCATAAGGTATATAAATGTCTAACCACTATGCTGTACACCTGAAACTAATAGAAAATTGAATGTCAACTGTAATTGAAAAGTAAAATAAAAAGAAATTGTATATATTTTATTTTTAAATTTATTGGGGTGACATTGGTTAGTAAAAATTACATAGGTTCCAGGTGCACAATTCTATGTTATATCATCTGTGCATTGCATCATATGTTCACTATCCAGAGTCTGTTCTCTTTCTGTCACCATATATTTGATGCCCCCTCCCCGCCTTACCCTCAGGTAACCACTAAACTATTGAGTATGTCCATGAGATTTTGTTTTTTTTGTTGCTTTGTTATTTTTCTGTTTGGCTTATTTCTCTTTGTGTGATGATATCAAGGTCTATTCCATACTGTCATAAATGGCTGTGTTTCATCTAAGAAATTGTATTTTTTCTTAGTGAGGATGAGAGTTGCATTCTGTTTGGGATCTAAATTGTTATCATTATACCCTTGAGGATAACCAGAGCACAGAAAAAGCGGAATTTTAGACAGATGATAGAGGCATATGTCATGTGGGCCAATGGCTATGCTTGGCATCACCAAATGGAAATTGAAAACCCCTTGTCAAGTATGGTCTAATGGAAGCCCTTTGAAGCCAAGGCTGGATGGCTGGTCATTCTCCCAGCCATGCTCCTTTCTCTCTTGCTTTTGTTGAACTAGTGGTTTGCAAACATTGCTGGGTGATAGTACTGTCCTCCAAAGTTTTTGATTCCATAGTTACTAAAACCTAAAAGTCTTTTCTCAAATTCGGGGAAGGAAGATGAGATAAGTTTAGGAAGCAGAGAATGCAGTAATGGAGTGTTTAATAGCCTTCCCCTCTTTGTATAGGTTTAAACATGGCTCCTGAACGTATATGTACAAATGCAGTGTGCTAACAATAATGAGATGATCATAATAGCAGTAGTTATCACTTATTGAGCACTTACTATGTGCTTGGCACAGTGTAACTGGTTTGAATTCATTTTTGCAGTTGATTTTCTTAACTACACTCTATGGTAAAGGCATTATTAGTGTTACTAATGAGAAAACTGCAGCTTAGAGAGTTTAGTGGAGCAACTGAGCCAAGTTCAGAGTCAGTGCACCGCAGGGACAGAATTCCAACCAAAGCGTTTTCCACTCCATTTTCTCTGCTTTGACCCAGGAGGCATGGTAGGTACTTGTAAATGAGCTGGTGAGTATTGTAACAGAGAACATGGATTTCCGGTGTTTATAGCATATATGAGTTGGCTAAAGATGACCTATTTTGATTTATTTTACATTTTATTAAAATATTCAAAATGGGTGAGCTTAATTAAAATATCAGTTCCTTAATAAGTTGCCCTAAAACATATTTAAACAAAAACTCATATGTCATACCGTGGTTGCTTTGAAAATGTGACGTTAAATAAATACATTCTACTTTTTTTGATTGCACCATTATTCGATTTAAAAAATATAACGTAGTTTTAATATGATGAATCAATATAGTGATTTTGGGATTGGCTTATCTCCTGGGATGCAGTTATCAGAATCTTTTGAGTAAGTGGGTTATTTAGTTTAAAACAACATTTTCAATGTTATCATTGGTTGTTTTTAAATTTTGATATCTACTTTATTGGGGTAGACCAGCAACATTAAAGGAAGGGGAAAAGTTTTCTGTTTACCAGCTTATAAGGATTAACTGCTCAGCAGTACTTTTCTATATCTCTTCTTGCACATCACTTTTGGCTTCATGTTGTTATTCACATATGTTTTGTTTCCCCATATTGAATTGGTAGCTCTTTCCATATTTTTTTTCCTCCTTTGTTTCATAGGCCCTCAATAAACATTTGTCCTGAATAACTGAATATTTACTTGTTACTGTTTAACTTATGCCACTCAATATGTTGGGTGACAACCAGAAACTGATGGTAATTATTGATCAAAAATATTTGAGAGCAAAAATCACATAGCATTTTTATATAAGGGTAAAACCTATAGACTTAGGTATCTTTCATTGTCTGGGCATGTAGAATGAGTCTGTAAATTTCAGTGGAAGTGAAGTTCATGTCTGCATGTGTATTTAAAGATACATAAATATCAGTTCTCCTTGGGAAAAAAGAAAAGTTAATGACTAAAATTTCTTTGAGGTCTTTATGACAGCTTTATCACATGTGTCTCCAAAAAACTAATCATTTTCTAAGAAAGAATCTGTCTGTGTGCTCACAGACTGTGGAAACCTATCAGTTTCTTTTCTTTTCTTTTTTTTTAAAACTAAAAGCCAGAAAAAGTCAGCCGGTAAATATTTGGACATTTTTCTGTGACATACGGCTATACTAGGCAAACACTGACATGAACATTTCTAAAGTAGGCTCAAAATAAATGAGATAAAAACAAACAAACAACTTCTTTCAATCCCTATATTAATTGTAATTAAAACTTCTGTGTGTCATCAGTGCAGGAGATTGCCCTGAAAAGATCAAACAAGGCTGTGCTGGTCTGGCTTTTACGAAGGCAAAAGGAGTGTTAAGAAACCAAATAGGCAGAGAAATTTGCCATTACATTAAAAAATAATTTGCTTAGCATCAGGTGAACCACATGATTAGTTGATTAACACCCTTTTCTTCAGGGGTCTCCAAACTAAGGCCCATGAGGGCTGCATCCGGCCCGCGAGGCCCTCTCGTCCGGCCCGTGGAGACCTTTTTATCTGAATAAAATAATATTAAATAAATAATTAAAAACAACATCTATGTTTTGATTCTTTTTTATTTGGACCTCGAGTGTGTAGTCGGCCCCCAAACTGCTGTTTGATAGATAATGCGTCCCGGGGCTGAAAAGTTTGGAGACCCTTGCTTAGATTATTGCATTTTCTAATCTAATTTATGGGTGAGTTTTTTGGTTTGGAGGCTTAAGCTAGTGTATGCTAGACTCCTCTAACACAGACTGTTTTTATGGAGATAAAGGAATTTGGAAATGGAATTCACTTTTTTCAGTAGATTTTGATTTGAAATTTTATTTATTCATGTTACTACATGGTTGTGTGATCAAATAATATACTTGGGAGAACTTAGTAAAAAATTACTTATCATCTTAATTATTATCAGGACAACAAAGTAAAATGCTTTTGTTTATATGACCCCCTCCTTTCTACCCAGAGTGTTCTATTAGGAACTTGGGAATTTTCTCTGGTGTGTCTGTTTAAAAGCTGAGAACTGGGACTTGAGGTTTGCTGCTCAAGGAAATCTCACTCAAGTGTCCTCAACTTTACGAAGTTAAATCAATATAGGGTCATCAGGCGGCATGCAAGGAGTGGTATTCCTCTCAGCTTCTGGGCCAAGTGGAAAATGTGTTTTATATAGTAGAGTAGGTAAAATTTGAGTCTTGTCAATGGAGCATAAAAGAATAATTTTAAAAAAAGATTTATTTTATTGTTTTTGACAGAGAGAGACAGAGACAGAGAGAAGGGGGAGGGCCCAGAGCCGTCTCCATAGTTGTATGTCATCAGTTTTCAACATGTTTTCATTCCACACAGGTGGGTGGGGGCTGTGCATGGGGGTGGGGGGACTGGTCTGGGGGCCTCCTGCATGGGAGGCATGCCCCCTCGAGCCAGGGGTCAAACTGGGGAGAATGGGGCAAGAACCAAACTGGGGACCTCCTGCATGGAAAGCACACCCCAGTTAAGCATATGGGTCCACACGGTCTGGAGCTGGGAGTTTCTCGCCATGGGGCTGCAAAGCGAGTGCTTAACCTGCTGAGCCAGTCTGGCTTCCCCAAAAGAATAATTTTAATGATGAAGACAAACCTAGAATCGAAACCTCAAAGATAAAAGTACTGAAGACTATTCAGTGCATTTAGCTCACAAATATGCCAGGAGCAGCACTAGCATCTTTGTGAGGCTCTCTTAATTAATCCTAATCATTTGAAATAACTCTAGTGAATGCAGGTTCTCCCCACAAAGGTTCTTATTTCCTCCTGCAGGGACAGCCACATTTTCCAAAGAATTGTGCCATCACTGGAGGGGAACCCAGACAGAAGGGTTTGGAGCTAACTGGCTTCACGAGTGCTCCCTCTGAGAGCATAGTGACGACGGAGACTTAGAGGTATCAGTTGCTTTCACGTGTGCAGATTTCACAGACAGTGTTTTCTCCTAGGAACCAGTATCATGGAAGCCCCTTGAGGACAGAGTCTGGCTTTCTGTATTCCCATCATGCATACTCATGTCTCACATATTTACAACACACATGTGGTTGAATGAGGTACCCTTATGCCCAAACTGCCAAAATCAATAACTATTCACCTCATTTTGATTGCCTTTGTGCAGCATTAGATATCACCTATCTCCTGTTTGAAACCCTCCTTCTTAACTTTCCTGACTCGACTTTTACATGACTTATTGCTACTTTTTTTTTGTTGTTTTTTAGTCCCAGCCCCACCCCCTCAAGCTGGCTGTTTACTACGATTTGGTTCCAAGCCCTCTTCTTCATATTCTTTGTCTGGCTGGCTGTGCGTTAGAATCACTAGGACCCCCGGTCCCCCAACACAGTGCGTGTCAGTGTGTGGTGCACACTTTTCTGAGATGTTTGCAAGTAAATTATACACTTAACGTACCTCTGCACCTCAGTGTATGTTTTTAAAAACAAGGACATTCTCTTATGTAACCACAATGCAATTATCAAAATTAGAAAATTACCATTAATAATGCTATTATCTAACCTATATATGCTGAACTGGGAGCTCCCCCAGTTCAGTTCTCTCTCTGTCTCTGTCTCTGTATCTCTCTCTCTGTCAAAAATAAAATTAAATAAATAAAATATGTTTAACCTATAGACTTCACTCAAATTTTGCCAATTGTCCCACTAATGTTCTTTATAGCAAAGGGAAAAAAACAAACAAATAATTTTTATGGTTTAGGAAATCAATCCAGGATCACAAGTTGCATTTTGCTCTCATTTTTTGTAATCTTTTAATTTGGAGCAGTTCTTGAGTATTTGTTTTACATGACCTTGACATTTTTGAAGTGTACAAGTCAGTTATTTTGGGTCTGATGTTTCCTAATGATTAGATTGAGATTATATATTTTTGGCAGGAGTACCACAGAAATGATGTTGTGCCCTTTTTAATGTCTCATATCAGGGATGTGTGTTATCTACTTGTGGCATTATCTACTGTGTGCTCACTTAGTTAATGTTCTGTATGTAATAATATTTCTGCATTGTAAATTTATTCTTTTTTTTCTTATAATAACTGTCTTGTGGGTAGATATGTTGAGACAATGAAAACAAGCATATGTATTGTGGATTTTGAAGGGAATGACAAATATGTAAAGGCAGAAGCCTAGCATGAACCCATGTGGTGTTGGATTGTGATTTCACAGTATGAACTCCTGATTTTCATATCTATGTATTATAGGTGCCTATCTATCTGTCTGTCTACTTATCTTTCCTTCTCATCTATCTAGCTATCAATCATCTATCATCTATCTATCATCCATCTATTATCTGTCTATCATCTATCTATCCATCCATCCATCCATCCATCCATCCATCCATCCATCTTCTTAGCTCTGCCCTCTGTGAAGTTAAAAAATGAAAACTTGGTAGCAATGAGTATAGCTATATCACAACTTATTTTTCTAAATATCATTCTCAAATAAAAATCAATAAAATCTTCTTCCTTTCTGGGGAAGGAAAAGAACAAGATGACTGGAACAGCTTGTTTTATTAGAAAGTAGGGAAATGAGCAAAGAATTGTGGAGACTTGTCAAAAGAACACAGCAGCTAGCTTGAAGGGTTAACTCCCAGTCAAATATGGGACAATTTGAACATAAAAATAAATGGTAGCAGTAGGTAGAATGAAATAAGAATCTGAGCCTATACTCATATAAAGGAAGGAAGGAAGGTAGGGAATCGTTTATAATAGAATCCCAACAAATAAATGTAGAAGGAATGATTGAATGAAAATCACCATTTGTCCGCCAATATATTAATGACTAATTGAGGCAAATATCAGCAATAGATTCTTCCCATTTTTCATAGTGTTAGATTTGCTCCTCACCTCTGACTAAATTCAGTCCACAGCTTTCAGCATAAAATTAGGTCAAATCTGTTCTTATGCTGCCCTTCCCTCTGCCCGTCCTGCCATGTGCCCACATAGCTATGACCAGAAAATACTGGGCTTTCCCATTGTTGGGTTAATATCGTAACCCATCTGTTCAGAGTCTTCTGGCTTCCCAAGAAAACATTGGGCCTTATTTCCTATTAGTCTGTATCAAGATGAGAGCTAGAGAAATTGCCCGAAGCTTCTTTCACTGTAGGCTAATGTGACTGCATTTTCAAATACACCATTGGTAAAATCCAGATAGGTAAGAGGACTGTCACAGCCCTCTGTCTGGGAGCAGATAAAAGGGAGAATGTTGGGAGCAAATAAGACTTTGGAGCATCCTCCTATACCATAGCTTGGTAGGTAATTTCTTCTTCTACCTTGAGGGAATATGGTGAGAAGTGACCTAAGCTTTTGGTCACCCTTAGGCTTTTGTTGTTGTTGCTGTTGTTTTGTTTTTCTTGTTGCTGACTTTTCCTTTGATTCACAGTTCAGAAGACACTTGAGGTGAGTTAGTGTTATCTACTACCCCAAACATTGTTACCATATTACAATATTTAAGTCTCAGGCAAAACGCTGCCACACATCAGAACATTTATGAAGTAAACACTCTCAAGGAAGCGAAAAAAAAAAAAAAAGTTTATAAAGCTTGCTTTATGACTTGTTAGGAAGTCTTAGTTCCATTGCCTTGTAAAACATTTCTTCAAGGCAGTCAAGGCAACACTTAGAGGCTGAATTCTGTTACCCTTATCACAACTATTAGGTAACCTCAAATCTTTCCAAAACCTGGAGGTTAATAATGGGGCTATTTAGAGCTCAAACCTCTGGTCTATCTCCATGAGAAGTCTCTGTGGCGAACCTTTTGGCGATTGAGTGCCAAAGTTTATGAAATAAGAGTATACTCGCTCGACTTGCATGCCAACCCATCGAGTGAGATAGAGGTATCGATTATTTTTATGTCTATAAGAGCATAAACAATATATTTTTAAATGGTATTCACAGCTCCACATGCCGAAATAATTGCTCTGCGTGCCACTTTGGGCACGCGTGCCACAGGTTCGCCACCCTCGCTCTAGATCTTTATATTCTGTTCACACCAGAATAGAGTGTCTCTAAAATATTTTGCTACTCCACATATTATTGACTATTTTTAATTTTACTTGTGAGAATGCATTTCTAGATTCTTCACAGTAGTTAATAAGCTACTTGTTTTACCAATTAAAATACATGATTAGAAGTTATTATACTGGTGATCAAAGTCTTAGCTTTAATATAGAAGCACTTATACTGTAATAAAAATATAGATAATAGAAGTTCTTATAGTGGTTGTTTCTACAGTGTTGCCTTTTCAATAAGATAGAGGTTGAATGTGGAGTCTTATTTAGGGCAACCTATTGCCTAGAATTAAAACTTAAATTAACTAGCATGCATACAATACAGTATTACACTATCCATGCTAAAGTTTTAAAAAATAAATTATACAAGTTGTAATGCAATTGGGAGAGGAGGAAATGGCCTAAGTACCAGGATGTACCTGGGAGTCCCAGTCCCAAGAGGTTCTTGATGAAAACAAATTCATTGGGAAAACATTACATTCTATAACATCATCTTGGAAATTAAAAATGCACATTAGCTATTTAGTGGTCAATGTCCTGCAATAAAGCAACCTGCTTAGCTTTGTTTGATCCTGCTTTTACCAAACATAGTTGGCTACAGAGTCCTTTTATCCATCACACTCTTAAATTAGTTTTCTTTGGATGTCATTAGGAAAACACAGCTTTGGAGATTATAGAAGAAGCTTTCTTAATCAACATCCACTTAATTAGCACTCAACATTCCTTTCCTAAAACTTAGAGAGTTACAGTCTCCTCTTTAATACTCAATCCTATCTCTGGAATTGTGTGCTTACAAAGAGTCAGTTGAATTTTTTCCAAAACCTGTTTAATCCATTTGTACTTGTAATCACAATTACATAGCTTGATTAAATATTCTACAATCCTGTGATTTGTGAGTATATATAAAGAGTTATTGTTTCTTTAAAAAATAAATTTAATGCTTTGAAAAGACATAGTAAAAGAGAATTGCTGGAAGTGTTATTAAATTAGGTGAGATTAGGGCAGCTGTTACAGATGCGTGAAAAAACTAATGTAAAATGATTTTCTACATAGATTGTTTTGCTAGTATCTTTTAAGTTATTGATGCATTTTAAAGAAACTGAAATGAATCATTTTTTAGGAAAGATTAAGTGGAGAACTCAAATTAGTAGAGCCATATTTACATTTAAATAGAATATCTAAGGTACTTATATGTTAATAGCAATTTTTCTTATTTCTTGCTTTAACTGAATTTTTTGATTAAGTGACACATTACAGGCCCTGTGAGTGTCCAATAAAAGGGCTTGTGTTCCAGCAAGAGAGAATTGAAGAGGACATTTCACAGAGTAAAGTGTATGTATACTCTGTGCTCTGTTTTTAAATATTCTACACAGATTTGCCCATGTCTCTACTCTAGAGCCAAACTCAGTCAAACTTTTGCCACCCCTGACTTGCTGCTTTCACTTTTTTTTTTTTTTTTGGCTTTATTATAGTTCCATGGGATTGCTTAGTGTCCATAATGCTGCGTAAAAAGAGCTAGCATTTTACTTTCTTTTTGGGAGTGGTCCATACATACACATACGTGCATCCTTTTGAGTACAGACCTCTGTTTTTGGTTTTGTGGCTGGGGACAAATTTTATTTATTGCTAGTATATTTTCTCAGTATTATTTTGTAGTAGAAGTTCTTGAAAGAATGTGCAGTAAATAACATTTGATTTCTATCTGAGTTCTCATAGGCTTGGTCTCATGGGAACCTATAATTTAAGGTTAAGGTTATCTTGCCATTTAAGAATTTTTAGGATCTGTACTCAAATGTGCTATGTAAACAAAACAATTATTTTATTGTTGACCAATTTTTTCTTTTGAAATGTGTAACACAATCATTTTTCAGTTTTAATTAAGACTGCTTATACAGAGATTTGTAGTTTAGAAAAAAAATGGGGAGGATTCTTAGGCTAATCTGGAATTCACTCGTTATTTATTTATTTATTTATTTATTTATTTTTTCACACATACCAGAAAGAGAGCCCTAATATAGTAATTTGTCAAACTACATATTAAGCTAGTATTTGAATATGAAAAGGATATTCCCACCAGTACAATTATTGCTTTTTTGAAACATTAAAAGCCCTTTTATTAAGGTGGTTATTGAATGAATGCTTAAAAAAAATCCCAAACCCTATGTCCTTCCTATTCTCAGATTTTTGGTACATGTGTTTTGCAGGGTAGCCGTGTCAGGATGTAAGGCTAAGTGGGGAGGTGGAATGATTGGAGGACCGGAGGCGTAGCTCTTCATGCTCAAGCACAGCAGTACATGGTGTTAATGTTTGGGGATCTGCATGTAGTTCTTTAAGCTTTATGGAAAAATTATTCAAAATTCTAGTGATCTATCTGCTCATACTTTATGATAAGCAGCATGGATTGATTATTATTTTTAATAGATCAAATAATCTATTAGAAGTCTGATAGACTTTTTAAGAATCTTCTATATATTATGTTGAAATCTGATTCCTGTGGTTAGTGTCATAATTTTCTACCAAGCCATTTGTAGAGCTGATACATAATTATTTCTCAGGATTTGTTTATTATTATAGCAATGGAATCATTTATTTATTTATTGGTGTGCATACATATACCATTTTCTTCAATTTTTAAATCCTTTGATGAAGGGCTGATTTATATCTTTGTGCTGTTGTAGTTCAGGTCTTGAACCTCCTTCTTGAAGGGCAGGGGTGGTTCATGCTTTTGATTATTTTGTCATGGTTACCTGATTAGTTTTTGCTTACCCAAGGTCAATTTATAGACTCACGATATAGCACTTTCAAAAATTTGGGGAGCTTTTTTATATTGGGGAGAGTAGTAATTTTAAATGTGCAATTATATCACTCACTCATTCAAGAAACATCTATGGTCAGATTAACTTCTAAGTATAGAAATATTAAGATGGCTGAAAGAATTTTCTGAAAGTCTGTTCAATATTACTTTTTTAGTTGCTACTTTGTAGAAAATATATAGTACTATGTAAGAATATAACAGAAATGGAAAACCCAAGGTATTTGTTAGAATAGGCAAACATATCTCTTGGTCTACATGTAAAACATAGGAGTGAATGGGAGAGGGACTGGATGGATATTGACACAGAGTCCTAAATAGGGCAATAAACTGTGTCTTATAATAAAAAGTACTCAGTATCCAAATCCAAATATTTACAGTAATATTTCCTTAAGATGTATGTCCTTTTTTGAATCTTATTTTATATTAGGAGTCGCAAAACAAGTTGATGTTCCCAGCATAGAGAGCTAGTTGAGGAGTGCAGGGGGAACTATAGGCAAAATGGAAGGGGACTTTATTTCTTGGAAAATTGCCTTTTGGGCTTTATGTTCTGGGCAATCAGCATAGAGGTGATTATTTCAGTGGTTATTTCACAGAAAGCAATATTTGCAGCTTTTGCTGTCTTTGGGCATACAACAATTGTAATACTATCTATCATGTGGTATTGAGAATGTTGAAGGTGGGAAAAGGAAACCTCTATTTAGCTTTGTTCAAGGCCTGTCATTGGGTCCCTTTGTCCTGGTGGAAACAGAGGAGATGTAGAGAGAAGCCTAATGACCAGCAACGGTGCAGCACACCCAGATTCCTGCTCCTGGAGGTAGGATTTCAGCTTCTGAAGAGGTCTGTGAGCCTTCCTGTGAGCTGCTTCCCCCATCATCCCCCCAACTTTTGAAAGGCTGTCCTCATTCAGGACCATGAGAAATGAGACAGACATATGCAGCTTCCTATTCTGTGGGCTCCATGGTGAAAGGTGAAGCTGTAGGTTTTCTAGCTGGATAAAACTTGTTCCCATACATTTTAGGTTATCTACTCAGTAAATATTATAGAACAAGGAAAGGGCAACAAGCAGATTATAGGGACTGTTTAAAAACCTGGTCTGTATGGGGTTGGGGAAATTGTGTCTCTTGCATAAGTTGCGCCCAGTTTGAAATCTTCTTAGTACACTTCTAAAGCTTCACTGTGGCTGACAGCAGTGTTAGACAAGATCTCTTAATCCTCAGATAGATCAGCATCTCTCTGAAATAAATCACTTGACTTTTTTCTACCTAAAATTGCAAGGGTGGCTTAGGAAACTAGCCCTCTGATTAGAAATGTCTGCAAACTGCTTCTCAGCTTGACACTCTTGAATTTTACTTAGCTCTGCTGGTTTTTTTAGCTTTCTCAAAGGAGATATATTTTGCTATATTTGCCACTAGCATGCAAATATAATCGTTATTTTCTTGTCTTTTGGAGTATATTTTTACCAAAATAAGTAGATAATGTAGTGTTTTCAAAGTCCCAATGGCAGTGTTTTCTTGGTTGTTGTTTTGTTTTTACATTTAGTAATTGATGTGTTGTTCTTTCTAGGCAATTACAGAATTTACAGTCAGTCAGTAATTTACTAAGCACATATCATGTTTTTAGTGCCTTGAAAGGAACTGGGGCATACTAAAGAAACCTTCATATAGGTTACAGTATCTGTGGATAAACTAAGTCAGAGGAAGAAATAAAAAATAAATGTTTCACTGTATAGTACTCACTATAGGTAGGAACCATATGTGAGTAAATATTGAACATGGGTGAATGGATGAATGAAAAGACTGTTGCTTCAAGGACGAAACCTTGTGGACTGGAATGTGTCATGGAGTAGATAGAATATGAGCAGAGCCACAAAGGACAAATAGGATTTTGCAATTGAAGAGAAGTGGTGGTGGTGGTGGTGGGGGCGGAGGGTGGCTGGGGGGGGGGGGATGTTCAGATAAAGGAGAGCAAAGGTAAAAAGGTGGTGTTTGGGACAATAAGAGAAGAGACCAGGTTGACCAGAGGACAAGCTTAATATTCAGCAGGATTAAAAAAAATAAAGTTGGGCATCTCCTCTTTGTTCTTGATAAGTGAAGCTCAATTCTGTGCCTAATTCCAGGTGATGGATCACGACTGGTCTAATTCACTCACCATTCTGTTCCCTACTTTCCCAAACTCCTTTGCAGATAGACAAGCTCTGTGATCTCATACTGGTCAAGCTGAAACAGCTAACGGCATTTCTTGGAACTTTCTTGTTCTCTTGATAAAATGTTGGAATTCACTTTGCCTCTCTCCCTACCTTGAATGAAATGCAAAGTCTGGAGCCATATGGGAACTTCCATACCACGAGACAAAGACTAAAAGGAGTAGTCTCTGATACTGCTAAACTACTATTCCTATACCAACAGCTGCCTACATCTGGACTTCCTGTTGTCTAAGAAAAGCCAACCTCCGTTTCTGTTAAATACTCTCAATTATGGTTTTAGTTATTTGTAGTAGATTAGCATTATTTTAGGAAGGCTAATCTCTAATAATGTGCAAGGTGAATCCTAAGGTGGTATGTCATAGCAACATAGGCTTGAAGTGAAGAGGTTCTGGACAAGACTTAGCAAGGGGTTTGTGGAGGGAGGCAGACATCTCAGAGAAGAAACAAATAGAGAAATACAGATTTAAGGAAAAAGAGAAGAAGCTAGATAACTTCAAAGTTCTAGACAGGAAGGTCAGTGGAATAGCCAGCCACACATTTTTGGGATAAGTAGATGATGGTAAAGATTAATGCTCTTCTAAGGCATGTTGAGTTTGAGATGATGATGACACATCGGAGTGGAAATGTGTTGTAAATAGGTAGAAAGGTAGTATTTGAATTTAGGTGAGTTGGTAGTGTGACTATGGCCTTGGTCACAGACAGGGAAAAAAGCATTAAATTATGCATCCAGCTTTTAGTTATATAAACATAGAGATAGAGAAAATAGATCCGCTAGGGCTAGAGGATTAACCAGGCTACAGTGCCATTAAAGCAAAGGCGACATAGTGGGACATCAATACATGTATGTTGCAGGGATGTATGAGGTCATCCTCAGTATTCAATTCTCTGGAGAGGTCAAAGAAGATGAGGACTGAGGAGAGAAGTAGATCTGGTAAAAATGGGGCACTATGGATTTCTAAGAGAGGCGTGTCTACAGCATTGAGGGCTATATATCCGCTGCTCATATCTCAAAGAGGACAGGTTAGTAAGTGATACGGGAAAGAGATAGAAGGTGAAGGTGGGAAAGAAAGATCATTCACTAAGGAGTTGGAAATTGAGGAGGAGGGCTGATTCTTGCAGGGATAGCAGATTTAGCAAAAGATGACTTTAAAGGGACTTCAAATCAGTAAGAAGAAGTTAGTGGTAAGGTCCAAACACATAGGGAAAGTTAAGGCTCTATGTAGTGTTGGAGGAAGTCTTTAGTTTTAGGGATGTCCACATGTTGCTCCGAAGATAGAGGCAAGGACAGCAGGGCCACTATGGAAACTAGTAAATGGGAGAGAATGCTCTTGGGTGCATCTTTCTCCACAGGGTAAGTGAAGTGAGGAGCCAAGAGCCAAGCTGGTGGTGGAGAGAAGTTGAGGGGAGCCTTGGGAGGGATTAACTCTGTAGTGGCTATTTTGAGGATGTATATTAAAGATCTGTGCAAAGATCAAAGGCCCAACCTAAGTTAAATGGCAAGAATGAGCAAAGGGCAAGGCTGCATGGTTTTGAATCTTTCCCCAAGTCCACAGGATTTTGAATTTTTGTCTCTGGTAGGGAAACAGGAGCTGAGGTGGAGAGCCAGCATCAGGTGGAGGTTTTATGGGGAACTGCAAAGGTGAGAGAGTCTAGAACAGTGTTCCCCAAGGATGGCAGAGGCTGAGAAGTCTAGTATGCCAGGAAGAGGGAAAATTGTCCAGAGGACACAGAACAGGTTTGGAGGATGTGGTACGGCGAAGTGTCAGAGAAAGAGGTAGTGTCTGAGAAAACTAAATGCAGATCTCAGACATGGAGCAGGACCTGGAGGTGTGAGGCCCATGTGTTGCCTGTTAACATTCAGACACAGTTACTTGTTATAAGTAGAGATATAATGCTTTATATGTATGTATGTATGTATGTATTTGGAGAAAAACATGAGGAAAATTACACAGCTCTCATTAAAAACATACCAGTGTATTATCTACTTAGAAACACATTTAGACTAAGTATAAGTTAGGTACAAATCTAATGTGGTTTGTCACCCTTAGGTGAAACTTTCTAAATATGTCCCAAGTTCAGCAATACTTGCCCTTTCACACATTCAAGTATACTTCTGCTGCACTAAGCCGTGGATTTCTGACAGTGTTGCTGAAACCTGCCATTCATTCATAGCAGCTTCTCCTAGCAATCTCTATGAAGGATGTTTTTTTAACTGTCCTAAAAAAGCATACTACTTTAATGAGATGGCAGATGGCGGGTTGCATGGTTTCCTAACTGGTGTTACTTCCACACTGTAATTTAACTATATAAAGAACTTTATTCTCAACTCTGGAGGAATCCTGTGAAACTCAAGTTTATATTAACTTAGAAAGGATAAGTTCTATTTGGGACTGATTTTCCATGTGTATTATAGCACTAGCTTTATTATATAAAAATTACACACAAACCGTAACGGATAAAAATGATAGATGCAATCTGTGAGGACTTTAGTAGGTCTTTACAATTTTATTTTTTTCTGATTTTTAAAAGTGAGGGATTATCATGGTAGAAATTTTGAAAAATAGAGATAAGAAGAGAGGAAGTAAAAATTGCTCCAGCTTCCTGGAGATAAGCACTATTAGTTTATTTTGTGGTGGGGGACATATTTTATTTTTCTTAAACTGGAATAATATTAAATAAATCTTTGTTTTCTACTTCCATAGGTCAATTTTAATTTTAGTTTCATGTTCTAAAAACTCTCTAAGGTCAGCAAGAAAAGGTGTTAGAAGGGGATAGCATGCAACGTAAGAGTAGAAAGCTTTATTTAATTGAATTGTGGGAGATAGAAGGGCTGACTAATTTGCAGCCTCCACTAATTTTCCATTCAGAAAAATGTGGTTTCAGTGAGTAAAATCTCCATAGCCCCTACATTTAATTAATTAATTAATCAATTAATTAATTAATTAATTAATTAATTAATTTTTCTGACAGAGAGAGAAACAGAGAGAGACTGAGAGAAGGGGGAGGGCCCAGAGCAGTCTCCATAGTTGACAACATTAGTTTTTCATATAGTTTCATTCCACAGGTGGGCGCGGGGCTGCGCAGGGAAGGACCTGGGCTGGAAGCCTCCCACATAGGCCCTGGCAAGAACTGAACTGGGGGCACTGTCCAGTTCAGCATATGGGTCTGCCTGGGTCGGAGCCGGGATTCGATCCTCGGTCTCCAGGGCTGCAAAGCGAGCTCTTAACCCACTGAGCCATCCCAGCTTCCCCAGCCCCTATTTTTTAGAAGCTAATTATTTAACTCTATTATGATTTGTATTATACTCTTTTCAGGATTAATTCTAAATACAGAAAAATCTTAGTTTTATGCCTTGATTATAGTTATTTACTTACAAACACAAAATATAGGAATTAATTTTGTGGGATAAGTCCTTTTATGTTGTCAGGTTATTTTCCTTTTAACATTTGTGTATAGTTTTGTGCATTATGTTTTCTAATGGAAATCAAATGTCCATTAGAGTGAATCAATGATGATTCGAGTTAGCTTTGCTTTAATCTTCCAGTGTTTATTTTGTTTTATTTAATACTGTAGTTTTATTAGGGTTATGCATCATAGGAATGTGGAGGCTATGAAACATATTGCATTACTTTAGGTAGAAAGTTAAACTGTAATTTGGATATGTTGTCCTAATTTTTATTACATAAGATGTTTTCATTGTTATGTTAACTGTGGAAATGTTTTGTGTATCAGTTCATCGTGCTTTATATAATTTTCATTTTGAAATTGACAATTAAAAGGAATAATTATTTTGCACTAAGTTATATTTAATATAAGTATTTGAGAAGTAATCAGGAGTAGGAGAGAAGGGGGAAGACATTCATGGATATGCATTCTGGAGTAATGACTTTTATATCAGTGGGTCAGCTAAGGACTCAAATGTTAATCTTTAATTACTAGACATTTGTTTAGGAACAAGCTTCTTTGGACTCAGATGAAACATAAAAACAATGGAAAATTGTCAATAATAGTATATAATTGCCTATTTGAGGTTAGCTGTGATTATTTCTGGAATAAAATACTCATGGTTGAGGTGGAACGTAAAGGGGCACAAAAATCTTGGGAGTGAGCCCTACGAGGGCACATGTGTACCTAATTTGACAGACATCTTCACTGAGATGTGTATATCTTATCACCTTACTTTCAATTTAACTAAAACTTCTTGTTGAGCTGAGTTTGAACTATAGTGGTGACTGGTGGTGTGGTAGTGTATCATTTGTCTCTTTTGATATTTTTATAGTGTAAGTTTGAGGTTGGCAAACTATGGCCTCCAGGCTTAGTCCACCCTGCCCCATGTTTTTATAAATAAACTTTCACTGAAGTTCAGCCACACTCATTTGTTTATGTATTCTATTTATTTACCTCTTATTCCCCTTCACAGTTCCCCTCTTTTTTTTCTTTTTTTAACTGCATTTGACATTCAGTATTATTTTATATTGACTCCAGGTGAGCAGCATAGTGGTTAGACATTCATCTGACTAGTCTAGGCATAGTTATTACCATGCTACTGACTATATTCCCTATGCTTTACTTTACATCCCCATGACTGTTTTGTAACTACCGATTTGCACTTCTTAAAGCCTTCACCTTTTTCACCCTGCCCCCCAAACCCCTTCCCATCTATCACCTTTCTGACACTATACACATTATCAACATTATATTTCTTATGCTATGCCCTGCATTCCCAGGACTACTGTGTGACAACAAATTTGTATTCTTAATCCCTTCCTCTTTTTCACCCACTTTCAAACCCCCTCCCAGCTGGCACTCATCACCCATCAAAACATTCTCTGTACTTTTGCATTTGTTTCTGTTTTGCTTATTTTGTTCTTCAAATTCCACTTATAAGAAAAATCACACTGCATCTGTTTTTCTCTGTCTGACACAATTCCACTCAGCACAATACCCACCAGGTCCATCTACCCTACTGCAGATGGCAAGAACCCATTCCCTTCTATGACCAAACCGTATTCCATTGTATATATATTACCTACGCTTGATCCATTTATCCATAGAGGGACACCTGGCCTGCCTCCACATCTTGAGTATTGTAAACAATGCTTCAATGAACGTATGGATGCACGTATCTTTTAGAAGTAGCATTATGGGTTTCTTCAAATAAATACCTAGAAATGGGATTACTGTGTCCTTTATCTCTTGTTATGGCCTTTGTTTTAAAGCCCATTTTATCTGGATGTGTGTTGTTGCTTCAGCTTCTTGGTTGTTTGTTTCCATTTTCGTGAAATATCTTTTTCCATCCTTTACTTTTAGTCTCTGTATGTGTCTTTTCATCTGAAGTGCGTCTTCTATAGGTAGCATATGTAAAGGTCTTTTTTACTTATTTGTTCAACCACCCTGTACTTCTGATTGGAGCATTTACTTCATTTACATAGAAAGTAATTGTTGATAGAGATGTAGATATTGCTAGTTTATTATTCATATATACATTTTTTTTTCTTAAAGTAGTCCTTTTGATATTTCTTGAAATACTGGTTTGACAGTGATGAACTCCCTTAGCTTTAGGAAGCTCTTTATCTGTCCTTTGATTTTAAATAATAGCTTTGTTGGGTAGAATAATTTTGGTTGTAGGTCCTTACTTTTCATCACTTTGAATATTTCCTGCCAGTCCTTTCTGACCTGCGATGTTTCTGTTGAGAAATCAGCTGATAGTCTTATGAGGGCTCTCTTATAGGTAACTAATAGTTCTTCTCTTGCTGCTTTTAGGATTCTCTCCATGTCTTTAGCCTTTGACGTTTTGTTGCGAACAGCTTTAGGTTCATCTTGATTGAGACTCTCTGTGTTCTCCATGCTTGTGTATCTATTGCCTTCACTGAGTTTTATCAGTATTTCTTCAAATAGCTTTTCAATTTCTTGCTCTCTCTTTTTCCTTCTGATACCCCTATGATATAAATCTTGTCATGCTTGATGTTGTCCCACAGATCCCTTAAACGATCCTGTGTTTTTGGAATTTTGTTTTGTTGTGGTTCTGTTTGGGCGTTTTTTTGCTATCTTATCTTCAGAATTGCTGATTTGATCCTCTGCTTCATCCAATCTACTGTTGATTTTCTCTAATGTATTCTTCATTTCACATATTGTATTCTTTATTTCTGACTGGTTCTTCTTATGTTCTTTATATCCATTTTTATGTTTTCTGTGTCTTGGTTGAAATTCTTTTTGAGATCATTGAACATTCTTATAACAAGAGTTTTGAACCTGCATCTGGTAGGTTTCTTGTTTCCATTTTGTTTAGTTCTTTTTCTGGAGTTTTGTTCTGTTCTTTTACTTGGGACGCATTTCATTGTCTCCCCATTTTGGCTGTCACCTGATGTTTGTTTCTATGTATGAGATAGGGCTACTATGTCTCCTGGTAGCAGTAGCCTAATGTAGTAGATTTCCTGTGGGGACCAGTGGCACAGTCTTCCCGGTCACCAGAGATGGCTGCTCCTGTTATGTCTCCTGTGTGGGTTGTGTGTGCCCTCCTGTTATCACTGCATTTTGGTTCCTGCTTGCACATAAATGGGAGGGATTGGCCCTCAGGCTGATTGGTAGTGAGGACTGGCCATGGCTATAGTGGCGAAGCTGTTTTTCAGGGGCTGACCCTATAAAGCAGGATTTGCTTTAGCAGGGCTCTGGTGCCTGCCTAGGCTGCCATTTTGGTGTGCTGTACTTGGAGGTGGCCTGGTGATGTTTCTCTCAGTCTGACGGTGGCCACCAGGCTAAGTCCAGCTGAGCTTGTGTACTGCCCAGGACCGCCAGGCATAAGTCACAGAATAGCTCACAGAGAGCCACTGCCCACACTGGGCTTGGAGGTGCCTTGAGAGACCAAACCATGAACTGAGGCTGGCTATCACTAGTGCTGGGCTTGGGGCTGATCTGCTAGAGGTGTAGTACATGCCGAATCCAGATGCTGTTTGGGTTTTGTGAACCTTTGAGAGATTTTAGTAAAATCTGCAGTATGAGCCAAGACAGGACACTTGTATGGAAAAGCCACTGGAATAAGCTTAGGTGGGCCTGCAACTTGGATGGGGCAGGGTGAAGAGTGTCATCTAGGTTGAGGTTGGTAGAGCTATTTATATGTTTTGTTTTTTAAGATTTATTTTATTGTTTGAGAATAAGTGAGAGAGAGAGAGAGAGAGAGAGAGAGAGAGAGAGAGAGAGAGAGAGACGCACACACACAGAGACAGAGCAAAGGGGTGAGGGCCCAGAGCAGTCTCCATAGTTGTACATCATCACTTGTGACATACTTTCACTCCACACGTGGATGAGGGGCCACGCAGGGCAGGAACAAAATTGGGGGCCTCCTGCATGGAAGGGGAGAACCTTTGCTGCCATCCCAGTGGTTACCAGTGGTGCCACAGTTCAGCATATGGGTTTGCATGGACCAGGGCCAGGATTCAATCCCTGGACCACATGGTTGCAAGGCAAGTGCTCAACTTGTTGAGCTATCCTGGCATCCCTGTTTATGTATTATTCATGGGTGCTTTCACACTACAATTTCAGAGAAGTAGTTTTAACAGAAGCTGGACTGTAAATCTTAAAATATTAAATATCTAACTTTTTACTGAAAACATTTGTCAACTCCTAGTCAAACTTTTCTCTTCTAGTAATCTTTAAGCCTGACAGCACAGTATTGTTCGCATATCAACATGGACATTGTTTGTATATCAATAGGTGAACTTTGGAAGAAGTAAAGAAGGTAGAAAAGAAGTAAAAGACCGGTTTCCTGCCTTGGTGAACTTTTCAGACAAGACATATATAAATGAAATAATTGGATAAAAATATGACACTTGGGGAAGCCGGGTAGGCTCAGTGGGTTAAGCGCTCACTTTGCAGTGATGGGGACTGAGGATCAAATCCCTGCCCTGGCCCGTGCGGACCCATATGCTGAACTGGGGAGTTCCCCCAGTTCAGTTCTCTCTCTG